>JAWNMF010000512.1:0-73390 GCA_035044305.1 Drosophila nigritarsus | reverse complement strand
GAGTTTTTAGCGCAAAAATGATTTTACATTGAATGCGGTTGCGCAAAAATGCAAATTGTTTTTGCGTTTGCAGCCAAGCTTTGGACTGCTAAAATGTTGGGTGTTACAGTTGATTTTGAGTATTTACGGTTTTTTTTAATCCATATTGCTTTTGTGTGTTGTGACGATTCATTTAGGATATTAATAGTACAGCGCTAAGAACGGAATTTGATTTTTTAATATTAACTTACCGCCTCAAGAGTCACTTATATGACTCAGTGTTCAAACGAGACCCGAAGAGATTTATGTCTCTTACGTATTTTAAAAAATTGCAAAGCCACACAAGTTGTTTAAAGACTCATGCCACAACACTGGTAGCGTTTTTATTTATATGAAATATTTCGTTCTGCAACAATAGTTTGCTGTTGTTAATCTTCAAATTTTTAAAAGCGAATTTCAGATTTTATTTGAAATAACTTTCTAGTCAGGACAAAACTCGTTGTTAAATAATTTTCGGAGACTATAAGTGAGCAAAATTTATTTGAAACCTTTTCGTTCCCTCCATAAAGTCTGCCCCATTGGCTCAGTGGTAAAGCGTCTGTCTAGTAAACAGAAGATCACTGGTTCGATTCCAGTATGGGGCATCTTTCTTTATTTTGTAATTATTTGGGTGGGTAAAAGACTCGGTAATCATTTTTATTTGCAATTTATTTAATTTTTTTCTTAATTTACCATTTAAACATCCTTCCTTTTTTTATTTTTTTTTCAATTAATGTAGACCAACAGACTTATCGATATAATTACGGACTTAATAAGCAATTCCGGTAGGGTACAGTCATCTTATTTTTTTGGGTCGAGTTGTTCATAGTTAATGCATGAGTTTTATTACCTTTAGACATTGCCAAACCCATCATTTTACATGCATTTGTTCTTTTAGGTGAACAGCGAAGAAGAGATTATCAAAGAGTTATACAAGAAGGCTAGAGTGCTCAGTGAAATTAACTCTGCGGTATAACGCCGCTGCTTTATCAATTTTGACAAAAGCTCGCTGTTTTCTTAATATTATTTTTCTGCTGAATGAGCTGATTGTTATGGAAGGAAGCGAAGTGTAACCGTATATTTTTGTTTTGTCTTAGCAAACCTTTGTGGCTTTATAACTCTTCTTTCAATTCTCTTTTCAGCTGTAAATTTTAAAAAAGTTTCTTTTTTTGGATGTATTTACTAATAAAATTAAAAATTGTCATTGAAATTTATTGGCCGAACAAATATCAATCAAAATTTTAACACATCTTTTGAACTGCTTTAGAAGGCAAAACAAATCAGAAAATTCAAAAATTAACCACTCAAATTCTTTTTTTTTTAATTTTTGATCTACAATATGGTAAGAGGACTTTTAGTCGAGCGGACTTTTTAATAAAAATTTTAAACATTTAAAATATTAAAAAATAAAAATTAAAAAAAACGTCGAAGAAATCATTGAATTTCGTTACTTTTAAAGATTTTGCTAGAGTAATGGAGTGGCTAAGTTGTTCAATAATTTACCCTTCGGCGTTAAAAGTGTGCCCGTGTAATGATGCCATAAGATTTATTATATAAAGCTCGAATGCTTAGCTAACATATAAAACATTTAAACTCAACGAGCACATTACCAAAATTTTTTTTGACTTTCAAACTGACTGTTTTGTACTTTAATAAATTGAGCGACGAAAAATTGGGAAAATAATTGACAACATTATTCTCATATCTAGTAGGCGACATTGACTCTTGATAAAATATTAAGTATGAGTGCAGCTTATGTTACCTATTATATTTAAATTCTTATATACAGAAACTGGCAGTACGACAACAAAAGTAAAACTAAATAATTTTTTTGACGTTTAAACAATACCTTTTTGTCCTTTCGTTTTTGAATACTCATTTTCTTTGTCTAACGTCAGACAGAAAGAAAATAGCATTGACAATTGGGAGGGTTATCGACCCTATACCCACCACCAGTGGTTTTAACGATTTTCGATTTTCGGCAGTTTTTCCCTTTCGATTTTCGGTTTTGGATTTCCGAAAAAAATTTTAATTTTTGGCTTTTGATTTTTGCAAAATTGGGCATTTTTCGAAAATAATTTAAACTTTTAATAATTTTTGACATTCTGTCCAGAATGCCAAAAAATGCTAAAAATGCCAGAATGCCAAAAGTTCTCACAAAACAACAACACGATAAAAATTACTTCAAATGTTGCTATAAAGTGTTTAAAAATAATATGCGTTATCATTACTTATTTTTTTTTATTTAAACTTACAATTATTGAAAATTTTTTTATTTTCGATTTTCGATGATTTTTTTCTTTCCATTTTCAAACGAACAATTTTAAAAATTTCGATTTTCGAAAAATTAAATTTATTTTCGTTGCACCCCTGCCCACCACTGCTTTTAGCAGCAACACACCAGGACATAAAAAATAATTATTCTTATGTTCATTACGTGTCGAAGTTTACAATCATAAATTTATTTCATAATTTTACAAAAAAAAAATTATAATATGCCCCAGAAAAAGCAAATGTTACAACAACTAAACGAAAAAGTTTCTGCTTCTTTAGGACTTTTAATTATTTAAATTGCAACAATCTAACATTCCTTTTTGACAGTGTTAAAAAGTATTCATTTCCACGCTAAACTTTGACTGCTGGACCCGAACGTGTTCGTTTTGCAGTACCCAGTCTCAGCCGTCTCAATAAATCAATGTTTGAATTATTTGTTAGCCATAGATTGGTTCAGGCTGAAATTTTAATTGAGTTTTTGACTGAAGCTTAAGCTGAGGTTTGTGTTGTTTGGTTTAAGCCGAAATTTGTGATTTAATTTGAGACTTTTGTTCAAGTTTTGTTTTAAGCTTCTCCTTACCAAAAAAAATGTTAGCCGAAGGATTGCAATTAGTCACAAACTCAGCGTTAATATTAGGCGCTAGTTTATGCTTCAAATCAATTACGTATAAAACCATGCTTTGTAGGATTAGTTAATAAATTAAGGCTAAATGTTTGACCTTTGGTTCAGGCTTAGGCTTATTTAATCTTGCTCCCGGCTTTGACTTAAACTTTCAGTCAAACAATTAGTGCTTGGCTTAAGGTTATTGGTCAGCTAAAGAATATGGCCTTACACGTTCGCCTTCAAACGTTTGTCTAAAGAGTGAGCTTTTGACTAATAAATGAGAGATTCTCCTTACCTCTTTACAAAATTTTTTTTGGTAAGGCGTTCGTTTAAACCTGATTGCTTCATTCATACCCCACATTCTGCTCAACAACATGAAATCCCGCACTCTAGTATGTGCAGAATTAAGTCTCAAAGCCAATTATTATTTTTCAACAGTTTTGCCGACCATTCAGTGCCTCCAATTCGACTCTTTCCGCCAGTTTTACCCAACAATTGGACATCTAAGATTGTAATGTTGTGACTTAAAGCCTTGCACATGTCGTAAATGGTGAGCGCAGCCAAGGAGCACGCTGTAAGCGCTTCCATTTCCACTCCTGTCTCCGCCGTACATTTTACTCGACTGTAAACGCAGAGCCGAGACGTTGCCTAAACACAATTGAATTTAGCTTTTGGCGCCGAATCAACGGTTTTCTTACTTTATCTAATTGAAAGCGTATTTCCACATGGCTTAGAATGACGTTGTGGCACAGTGGAATCAAGTCTGAGGTACGCTTGGCTGCAGCAATTCCCGAAAGTCTAGCAGCAGCAAATATGTCGCCTTTCTTCTGGTAGACCATTCCTTGGTCATTTTGTCCGTCGGAATTGTCGAAAATTTGTGAAAATATTTCTTTGGGAAACCAAAATAACTTTTTTTTTAAATAAATCGGTAAGAGTGCACTTAGAAAAAAATGATGACAAAGTTTAAAAAAAAAATTGGCAGAATGCCAAGACAGTAGGTAATTTAAAATTATTTTTAAACATAATTGAAAATTTCGTGTAAATTAAATAATAATTGAAACATAGGATTAAAATGGAATAAAATTACTTACTATTATGGCATTCTGTCAATTTTTATTTTTGAAACTTTGTCATCATTTTTTCTACCGTAATTTTTTTCGTCAAAGCACGCAAAAATGAAGCAAATTTGGGTGATTAAAACTGATCGAAAATGAAAGTTTCCGCCAAAATAAAGATCACTAGTGTAATCAGCGTAATCAAAAACTGAGTAAAATTGTGGCGAAATGTTTTATGAATTTTGGGTGGGGTAAACTGAACTTTGGCCAATGTCCCAATTAGAAAGAAGGGATATATATATATATAACCTTTAAATCCATAATGGGCAAGCCTGTGTGTAACAAATATATGAAACAAATTGTCGGAGTCTAACCTTTTTTTTAGCCACACGTTTTATGACCAGACCCCTCAGGTAAAAAACCAAGTAGCACCCATAAACTGTCGTGCCTGACAACTCCTACCAACTATAACCCCATCAAATGTTAGTGTATCTTACATTAGTTTTTCATTTTTTTGGTGACTACGAGTTGATCGTTTCTTGAGACTCCATAACAAATAGTTCTGTTTTGTGGGCCAGGCTGTGATCAATTTGTTTAAGACCAAGTGTCTAAGGACAAAAGTGACCAGATTTATAAAACTAAGACTCATGTGACCAAAGATCATTTAACCAAATGTCTAACACCGAGAGTTTGTGCAAAGTCCACCAAAATTCTGACCTGAACTTTTGCACTTGCTAGAGCAACTCGCAAACTGTTTGTTTTGTGTGAGACATCGACCATTGAAGCACGACCGCTGGCATTCAAATGCGTTAGTGTTCTATTATTTAAATAAAAATTGTTTTGGCTTGTCGAAAATGGTCGGGCAGAATGTTGAAAAAATTTGAAGGACGGCAATAAATGGCAGTAAATAGGGTTGTCAACGGTTAATTGTTGATTTGTATTGCGACGGGTTTTCGAATTAATATAACTGATTGAATGGTTGGGCACAAAAGTACGAGTCGGCATTGACGCGATTGTGTCTAAAATAAATCAAGTATGTAAAATTAAGAGTGAATTCGTCGACCCTGCTTTACCTGACAATTGAATTATGAGAGTTACCCACCGATTAAAATCATCGGACGATTTGGCGTGTTAATCAAATTTTCCATGCCTAGAACAAGGTTTGTTAAAAAAAGTGTACCGTATCAAAAAATACGGTTTGATATTTTTGGCATTGTGTTTGTATTTGAAAATTTTCTAGCTTAAAAAAACTTTCTGAAATAAAATTTTAAATTGTCTGTTTATACAGAACTTTACTGACAGTAACTCAATGCAGTAAATTTGATTAAAGTGTACCGTATTGTGTACATAAAATAAACGGTTTTTATACTTCTGGCATTTTGTTTCAATTTAAGTATTTTTAATATGAAAAAAATTTAAAATTTTTTTTAACTTAAACGACATCTTTGTTTATACCGTAGTTTTTACAGTAGTACATTGTTTTGTTATACAATAGTTTTTTGTGCATATATCTCTGGCATTTCGTATCCGGCACTTTGTCACTTTGACGCTAGTTTGAGTCATTTCAACATTATTACTTTGACAGCAGAACTTTAATTTGAGTCCAAAGTGAACTTCAAAAAAATTTGCATTATTTTAAAAACAAATAAAACTTAATTTATAAGGTGACTAATATTACCTTCCTGGTTCCAAAATTTTTGTCAACAGACTGACAAAAGTTTTAGCTTCAAAGTTTTTAGGATTTCTAGGCTACTGTAGAAGTTGGAACAAAGAAACCGCACAAGAAACCGCTCATTTTGATAGTGTAGTGGAGCACTTTGTTTAGGATTTGTATCCATATTACGTGATGTGTGGTAACACATTAGTATCGTTTATAATGTTTATATACAGTAATAGAATATAATATATAGATGCGCTGCTGTTCACCACTTCTCCTTTCATTTTCCTCTTCCTGGCCGTTCTTATCCTTTTGGAACACGGCTGTCAGCTCCTTTTATAGTGTTTTGTTCTCTCACTTTCATTGGCTTTGTTGTGTTCTCATATAGTTTATATTACACAAAGTAACAAAAATTAAGGCAATGTTCAACGACTGTTTCTTAAGACCCCTTTGAGTAACAAATTGAAAATTTAAAAATATTTACAAATTATAAGTAACTTTTCAATTACACACCTGCGTGACGTGCTTTCTTCCTTTGTAGTGCTTTTGAAATGATATCAGCCAATTCGGCGTCGGTAACGCCAGTTCGAAGTTTGTTCCGGAGAGAAACTTCAGCCGACCCATGCAAGCATACCTGAAAATTAGGCTCAGAACAGCTCATCATTTGCCGACTTCAATGTAAATACTTTCAAATTGCCGTCGGCGGTGATGCGGACGCGGTTGCAAGTGGCGCAAAAGTGCTCCGACATCGATGTTATAAAACCAAATTGTCCCTGAAATCCCACGATCTTGTAAGCCTTGCTGGTGCTATTCAGAGGGTAGCCGAGGCGTATCACTTCTGGAAAGCGGGAGTCAATCTGCTTTAGCATTTCCTTGTAAGAAATCATTTTGCGCGATTCGAATCGATTGCCGCCGAACGGCATGTACTCGATGAACCGCACATCAACGTTCTAAAATGAAAAAAAATCAAATGATTGTGAGGAAAGCCAAAAATCTCAAAGAAAGTTTTATCGTCAGACCCGAGGTCTTAAGAAACTAAAGTAATAGCACTAAGCTATGACCTAGACTTCGAATAAACAGCATAAGCAATTCTTTATGGGTTAATTCAAAAGAAAAAAGTCATTTGCCCGAATAGTATTATGTTAAAAAAAATCCCAAACACGAGAAATTTCTTATCATTACTTAAAATTCAGTTTATTGCGTCTGCCCCATTGGCTCAGTGGTAAAGCGTCTGTCTAGTAAACAGAAGATCACTGGTTCGATTCCAGTATGGGGCATCTTTCTTTATTTTTTAATTATTTGGGTGGGTAAAAACTTTGTTGCCCTTTTCAAAATAAATCATACAAAAAGCTTTTTTTTTTCCATAAACGGTTCTTCAAATGTTAATCCAAAAGAAAAAAGTTGTTGCCCGTTTTCATCTTTTCACAGCTCAAACAGAGCATCATTGAAATTGCACAAATAAATAGTTTTTGCTTTACTTAATAAATGCACCTTTTCATAAACAAAACATGTGATTTATGTTAAATGAATGAGAATACTCTAAATGCAAGTCCACCCTACTAAATGAACTCACACCACAAAATTTATTTTTTTATCCGCTCAGCCAGCGACGTCTCCACGGCCAAAAGTCTCCAAAAAACAGGAGGACTTCGGCCACGGTCTTCAACGCCAAAACCAAAATGTTGGTTTGGCGAGCTTCGCGCTCAGAAGACGTCGCCACGACTCGATCATCGCGAATGTTTGGGCGGCACAAGAGATTTCTCATGGCCAGAAACACACTACAGAAATGATCCTGTGAAGTATGATTTCACATAACAGGTCCATGTGTTAGACTTTTGTTTTTTCTCACTAACAACTTTCTGATGGGTTTGAGCAATATGACAGAGAAAAACAGAAAAATTCTTAAATTTGAAAAAAGGAAATGCCCAAGGCAGGAATCGAACCTGCGTCGCCACGGCCACAACGTGGAGTACTAACCACTATACTACTTGGGCCGAAGGCGTTTGCCCAACAAAAAAGTCGTTTCAAAAATAAAATTTTCTTAATTGCACAAATTTCTGTAAAAAAAAACTCAATTCCTAACTGCATTTTTGATTAGCTAAATTAAACGTGGTTCAACGTTTCGACATTTAGCCCGCCAAATAATATAAGAAGTTGGTACTCAAATTATTCGGTTAAAACTCAAAGCCTTCCGACTAATATTTAACATTGTGTTTGCCTGAGGATAAACAAACGGCTTTCATGGCTCACAATCACAAAGATTTCACATAATATAAGAATACAATGATAAGAAAATTGCATACCAATGATTCAGTCATTGCGACAAAATTATTAACTTCCGAGTCGTTGACGCCTCTGATCACAACACAATTGATCTAAAATAGTCGTATAATGACAGTTTTACGACATGCTAAAAATACTTTAAGTTGGTTGGGAAGTTCAACCGAGGCTTTATTGATAAGCTTCATCACTTTTTCAAATCCATTACGCCGCGTCATTATTTCATATTTGCGTGGGTCCAAAGTGTCTAGGCTCACATTAACGTGGGTGAGCCCGGCGTTAATTAAATCTTCAAGTTTTCGGGCTAAGACGATTCCGTTGGATGTGATCCCAATTTCTTTAATGCCTTTAATTTTTGAAAGTCGACCTAGAAATTATTGTTAAAAGTAGAAAAAAAGTGGAAAAAAACTGAAAAATCTGTGGGGTCAATCTAAAAAAGTTACTGTTTTTGTTTAAAGAGCTCACCCACAATTTCTACCAAATCGCGCCGAATGGTTGGCTCGCCGCCGGTCAGTCGTATCTTATCAACGCCGTTTTCTGCAAAAATTTTTGCCAAACGAAATATTTCGTTTTGAGTCAAAAGCTTTTCGGAAGGCGTCAAATCGACTCCTTCTTCCGGCATACAGTATGTGCCTGAAAAAGTTCAGTATGAGACAAACTTGCTGCAGCATTTTTAACTGTTAAATCAATACTATCAGTCTCTAAAATGATAGATATGGTTGATTTGTACCACAGCAATTGCCTATGAGACAGTTAATATCAGAGACATTAAAAGGTTTAATAACCATTTCATTTGTGATCCTATAAACACGACTTTTCTCTGCCATACTATTAGGTCCGGGGGGAGTGCATTTCGTGTATACTATACTTTTAATGGCTAGCCAGAATAAACCAATAATAAATAAATATTTACATCTTAAATTGCATTTTTCCGTCAGCGATATTCTTAAATATGTATGCTTTCGCCCAAACTTGTCTGTTAAAGGATGTAATTGAACGCTGTTTTGTGAAAGTTGAAGCGCCATATATAAAAAGCGTCTGCTAGATGGCTTATAATGAATTAATCGTATCGAGCTGTGCAGTAGCGTTGACATTTTCTATACATAAAATATAGAAAAATATATTAAATAAAAGTTTTGAATGACCAAAAAAAAAATAATTCGCAGACAAAAACAAAAAATTATTCAATATAAATCAAATTCATAGAAAAATATATGTCTGTTGACAAAAATTTTGGAACCAGGAAGGTAATATTAGTCACCTTATAAATTAAGTTTTATTTGTTTTTAAAATAATGCAAATTTTTTTGAAGTTCACTTTGGACTCAAATTAAAGTTCTGCTGTCAAAGTAATAATGTTGAAATGACTCAAACTAGCGTCAAAGTGACAAAGTGCCGGATACGAAATGCCAGAGATATATGCACAAAAAACTATTGTATAACAAAACAATGTACTACTGTAAAAACTACGGTATAAACAAAGATGTCGTTTAAGTTAAAAAAATTTTTAAACAAGTGGCCATTGTGTATATATGTTTTTTTTTAATTTTTTTAAGCATGATTTTAAGAATAATGGTTGTTAAAAGTAGGCTTAGGCAAGTTTTATATTTTCCTTTATACCTAATTAAAAACTGCATAACTAATTAATAAATGCGTGATGAAAAAATTATAAAAAAAATGCAAAAATTACTGTAGTCGTATAAAAACATTTTGGACTCAAATGAAAGCTCTGTTTGGTCCAACAAATCCACAAAAACTTTAGATCGCCTAAAAAAATACCTCGAAGGAAATAAACAACAACCAATAATAAAGGGGAAAATTAACATTGAAAAAAAGCGTACGTGCAAAAATGAATATTTATTTGGTTCACTAGCAATTCATTCATTTTGGCCACCAACAGGAATTAAAAAATATTTTATCAAATTTGAATCACACCAAAGTGTTGAAGATAAAGGCTGACAACCAATTAGCGCCCAATCTCAATGAGAGCTTACTAAATTTAGCACTAGGACAAAAAAATGAACGGAAAAAAAATGATAGGCGAAAAAATAGACGTAAAATTTATAAAAAAAAAATTACAAAACTTTTTTTTCATCATTTTTGAACACAAGCAAACTGACTGAGCACTTCGGATTGCTGAACTGAAATTACTGCGTTGATTAATTAAACTAATTTTGTGAATTTATTCACTTTTGATTTTGCGTCTGGTCAATTGCCTAGCGGACAAAGAAACGGACTGTTGGAATAGTTGTTAAAAATTATATTTCGAAATTTTGCGCTTTTTTGTCCGGCGCCATTTTGTTTGTCTGTTTTTTTGTCCTAGAGCTTTCATTAGAGCACGCTATGATTTATCTTTAATTTGCCCGCCATATCAATTGTTATCCATTAAAAATACAGTCATAATTGGTAAGTTGGTAAAGGTTTAAGTTGGTAAAGAGAGACGTAAGCACGAGTAGGCGCAGATACGGGAGGCCAAACATTAAATCTTTGTTCAATTATGTTTTCCAACTATATTGTTTAGCGTCTTTTTGTCCTGGAATTTCCGCCAGGGCGCATTATTAATCACGGCACTTCAGCTTCCGGCAAACGCCAAATTGTTGTAGAAACGGTTGAAAAGGTTATTGAGTCGGCCATCAATATGGCTCGCAACCTTTTTGGACTGGAAACTCACAACAACTTGACGCAACAACAATAACAGTACAAAAAAAAAATATTCGACAACACATTATAAACAATTGTGCCAAAAAAAAACATTATGCGTTGAAAAAATCTCAGAAAAGCCAAATAAACACTATTGAAAGTGTTATTGGATTGTAAGACACTTTTTTTGTATTTACAAACAGAAATGAGTTGGTTTGCAGACACTTATATTTTAGATTTATTTTTACAATTTCAAAAATAAAAATTTTGAAAAAAAGATTGGGAGAAAATGTCGGCCAAAACTGATAACGATTCTTTAATTCCAACCAAATGTGTTTTTTTTTGCGATTGTTTAAATCAACAGAAAAAGTTAATCTTTTACACATTTCAGCTGTTTTGTCAATGAAAAAATACTTTGTTTCAATGTTATTATATGTTTCAATGTTACCATATATTCGGCGTTTCCGCCGTATTCGTTTTACCTGTCAGCACGACAACGCGCGCATTCATACAAGCCGTGAGACAAATGAATGGTTTGATGCCCAGCAAATCAATGTCTCCAAAAAAATAATTAAAATAATTTTGAAAAGACGTAAAATAATTTTGAAAGGTGCACCTAATTCCATTGACGTGCTATGTTTTGTTGCGCAAATTAAATACGTACGGCTAAGTGTCGAGGCAGTAGGCACGGAGCTGATTGCATTTTGGTTTTCACAATGACAGCACTGTTGTTAAGCGTTAGTCAGACAGTGGTTTTAGAGACTTTGAGATTCAAGTTGATTTGGTTGCAACTGCGTGTACTATTGGATGCCGTTTGGATAATATGGCGCTCATCGCGGGGCAAAACCTTTTTTGGTTCTCCGGCTTTTTAGAGCCGTAAGATGCCAGATTCTTGAGGAAATTCAGGACCACATGATGGGAATGGTTAATTCGGCGCGCAATTTCACAAATTGCAAGACCCGACTCCTTAAACGCTTTAATTTTTCCCTTCATTAGCTCAGTCAAGTATTTACTACGAGGCATTAATCAAAAAATGCGTAAAAACGACTAAAAAAACGGTTACCTAATAACTTAAGCCCCCTTCCCCCAAAAAAAAAGTAAAATTAAAAGTGGTTCTATAGTTATGAAACGGTCGATTTGAAACGTTGCTTACTTCTGTATGGTAAATTTGTTTGTTTTAAATTTGGAAACAGTTATTTTTGAAAAACTGTTGCAAATTTTTACGAAAAAAGATGTTTTGTAGGTGTTTACGTCAAAAATAAAGCTTAAAATCTCAATCATTAAATAAATTAAACTAAAAATAAATTTGTAAAAATAATGTTATATGTTTCAAACCCGTAGTATTATACATTTTATGAAACGAAGCATTTTGATTTATTTGTATATGAAACAAACATATGTGAATAGAAATTTATTAAAACAATTTTTAGTATGTTATTAACATAAATTAATAAGGCAAGATATAAAGATATGTAGTTAAAATTGTAAAAAAATATTCGTTAAGTGAGATGATGATAAATGTTTTAATGCCTTGTTGTATTGATGATTGGTTCAATTTAAAAAAAATGAATTACGGCCGGTGACGTGGTAATGTAAGAGCTGTATTATTAATATGCTTTTCGTTTGTATTAACATTGCGATTTTGACGAGTAATTTCGAGAATTTCGGATTGCAGCTTCTTCCGCAAAACGGTAACCAAACGCTTTTGCCTAGAATGGTTTCAATAAAAGTATTGAGCAGATGTTATATCCATTGTATTTGCGCACAAAATATATAGGAACAAATTATTGATTTTTTTTTAATTAAAGGACGCGTCCCGCAGTCCCAAATAAAATCTCATTTTTTTGTAATAGAAAATTTAAAATAAACAAAAAATTATTTTTGACATTTCAAATAGAAAAGGCTAAACAATAATTTCAGTCGTTTGAATTTCAATTTCGTATTAATAAGTAATTCCCTTTTACTTCTGAAAATACTGACACAGCATATATTGATAGTTGCATATCTTTAAAATATTCTCAACCCGCATGTCAAACTAAAAATAAGCATATTTTTCGCTTAATGTTTCTGTGCTTAATTTTTGTGCTTCATCTATTTTCTACTGAAAGCTAACAAGTAAAAGTTTTCAGCTTTAATTCCGCCGCTGTTATAGCTTTTCATGATACTTTACTTGAAAAAAAACAGCAGAAACTTTTAAAGCATTTTAATTACATCCGTTAAAATTTTAAAATAATAATCTCTTTACAAAAAGATGTTCTTTACAGCCCTGTTTAATAAATAAAAAAACTTAAAGAACCAACTTGTCAAGTTCGGCCTGCAATTTTTCAACCTCAACCTCCAAATTTTTTGAGTGAGAGTTGTTCTGCGCCGCTATATTGCTGCAAAGACGAGGAGTCGGCGCTGAATCAAGAGAGTTGGATGGTTTACTAAAGTAAAAATTGTAGTAGCAAAATATTTGTTAAATTAATGCCATAGAAAAATTATATACCGCACTTGCAATTTTTGCTCATAATTGACGTAACAAAAAATATAAAAGTTGGTATTAATACCTCATATTATTAGTCAATAACTGTTCGAGTTCAGCGCGTGTTTGGCTGAGTTGAGTTTCAAGTTCGCGTTTTTCAGCATTCCATTTATCACGTTCAGCGCTAATGGCCGAACGGAAGCGTTGTTCGGCAATAGTTTCTTGTCTAAGCAAATCACCCGCCAACTTTGCATTTTCCTCCAACAATTCCCGGATCTACAAATACAGTGAAAAAATACAAAAAGGGAAAAGAAAAAAAAAAGCCTGCCTTGTTATTTAATGAAGAAGTCGACTCTTGAGCAGTAACGCTCGTCTCGGCCACAAGTTTCCGGTTTTGCAATTCCAAAATCTCTGCATCCTTGTGGGATAAAGTTTCATTTAAATCGTTGATCTGACTTTGCAGACGAACCTTTTCGGCACTTAGCTGGTCCAACTGCAAAAGTTCGTTGCGAAGTCGCTGAATTTCTAATTGGGAAGTTGCTTTTTCCTCGTTCAAGCTTGCAAGTCGAATCTTCCACTCTGAATTTTCATGCTCTAACGCCAAATTCTTGGCCGTCTCAGCGTTTAACATATTGGACAAATCCTGTTCACGTTTAAAAGATTCGCTTCGAACCTGCAAAATATAAATGATAAACATAGAGATGTATGCGCCAAAAAAGTTTTATGAAGATAAATTAAACAGAAACACGCTACTTTATGACGAAAATTCAAGCTAAATGCATTAGAGGTTATATGACTATCTATTGTGCAGCCTATCACTTTACCTGCCTAAGTAAAAACAAAAATTATAAAAAGAAGTTAAAAACTGCTATTTATAAATTAGATACAGTAAACATTATTTCTAAAAAACTTTTTCCCCAATTAAGAATTCGGAAAAAAATATTAAAGTAGTCTCAAAAACTAAAAAAAAAAGTTAAATCCATTTAAGCATTGTCAAAGCTCAAAAAAATGAGAAAATAACTTACATATCCAAAAGTAAATACACACATAAATTCAAAAAAAGCGTTAAAATAAAAAAAATGTAAAAGTAATGAAACAAATAAAACATTTACCTGCTCCACTTCGGTTTTGTGAGCCGACTGCAAGTTATCAAACAAATTCTTTGTATGTACGACTTCGGCTTTTGAATGCTCTAACTGATGGCGTAAATCCACAGTCAAATCCTTTAATTCACTTTCCCGAACATTCAAATCGCTTTTCATGGATTTAAAGCTTTTCAACTCGCCAAAAAAGACTTCGACGCCCGCGTCGTAGTTGTCGTAGAATTTTGAGCTTTTAGGCATTTCCAATGATTCGCATATTTTGTTTAATAATTGTAAAAGTTTGCTTTCCGCTTTTTGCAAAAGAGATTCTGTCTCATTCAACTTTTGTAAAGTCGTTTCAGCGTTTTGCCTGAAAATCAAAAATAATGGAAGATAAACTTATAAAACAATAAACAAACCTTTGCTTCTCCATTGACTGGCGTAGCTCGCTAATTTCGCTGCGGAAATCAGCGTTTTCCGCTTTGAGTTTTACAATCGCAACGTCCGCACTCACTTGACTATCGTTTTCTGCTAATTGTAGTGAAACTTCAAGCTTTTGTAGCATTGCTTCGACCTTCTTTAAACGCTCGCATTTGCTGTTTAATTCTGTCCGTAAATTATCACGTTCCGCCTTTACGGATTGTAAATCCGGCTCTAGGCTAAAAAAAAAAGTCATAGGCTTATGAATATTAAAAAGCTATACTTTAAAGAAAACTAAAAAAAATTCATTCTGGAAGGCATTTTTAATATTATATTATTATATTATAAGGCAACGCAACAAATTAAAACAACCCAATATTCCCAATATTTATAACAATTTAACGTTTAAAAAAGGAAATCCAAAAAAGTCTTTGTTGATTATTTAGCAAAATACTTCCTCAAGTTTTGACGTCTTGAAATGTGTTAAATTTAAATAGCCTACTCTGAATATATATATATATATATTTAATGACTTGGTCAGTGATCAAGAAAAACATGCTTTTGTTAAGGCAACTGTAAACTAATGTAAAATTTTTTTATGAAATGGCATATTAATCCCGCTAGCTGGCTCCTCTCGCTCAGGCTAAAGCCACTTCTACAAAAAATTAAACTGTATTAAAAAAGAAAGTAAAACAAAGCGCCTTCAACTAGCGTTACACAATTTGGTCTTGTCAAAATTAGTAAATGCCTGGTATGAAGCAACAGAGGAAACCAAAGTCATATTCAAAACCCATCCTAAAAAACTAAAGGCAAATAGTTTTGTTGGTTTTTTTGATGCTTTAAAAACAAAAACTAGTGGAAAAGAATATATTACATGAAAAACAAAAAAAAATAAAAGGCAAACCTCAACAATTTGTTGTTTTTCGACGACTCGGCAAGCAAATTGTTTTCCAATTCTTCCACTTGTTTCTTTAGAAAAATGAGTTCAAACTTCGTTTCCTCCCACTCGGATTCATTGAGCTTAGTATTCTCGCACGCCAAATCGCTCAATGAAAAGTTTAAAACTTTCGCCTTTTTTAACTGCGCCGCAGCATCGTCCAGCTCATCGTTTTGTGCATTGATTCGCTTGCGGAGTTCAGCAATTTCAGCGTCTTTCGTCCTAAAAATAACGAATCAATTAGCATTTAGCAGTTGATAACACAAAAATATGCAAAACATATTTTGCAAGGCTGCCCAAGACGAATCATTATACTTTACATAACTGGTCTTTTAGACCAAAATTTTTATTAAAGAAATTTGAGAAGAGTCTACAACAAAAAGACTTGCCAACCCTATGTTCTTTTATTAAGACCAATAGTTTTCTTTATTATTACTGCAAAGACCAGTCGTATGTCTTCGTTTCTTTTTTTTTTTTTTTTTTAAATAATTTTTTTGGTTCTTGCAAAATTTCTCTCCAATAGCAGTTTAATGATTAGCAGCTGTCAACGAACTGACATGCCGTCCAATTTTTTATACATAAAACGTACAGTATTTACAGGAAATTTTAAAGAAAGTTGTTTTTATTTTTAATTTTACACTTTATTTTATAAATTAATTTTACACAGTAATTTCCGTCTGTATAATTGTCCTAGAGCCAATTGTACATGGTATGAATTTCAAAACGCATAACACAATGACAAGAACACATAAAAAAATTTCGAACAAAACATACCTCAGATCGGTCTTCGATTCTCGTAAGGCGTCCATAATTTTTGACAAATCTTCACGCAATTCAGTATCGGCTGACACATTCTTCTTGCCCTCCTCCTCAACAGTGCACTTGAGCTTCCGTTCCAATATTTCGGACGTTTTTTTGGCATCGGACAATTCGTTTTCCAAGCTTTCAAGATGTCTAAGAGCTTGTTTCCTAAACAAATTCAATTCAAAAAAGAGGAAATCCCTGCAAAAGCATACCTTTCAATCTCACTAGCCTCGAATTTTGTATTCAAACTTTGCAAATCATTTCCAGCATTTAAAAGGGCAGTGCCATCGGCAGCAAGTTGAGCGCGCAGTGCTTCTATTTCGGCGCCTGATTCTGTCAATGAGCGTCCGAGCTCATCGTTTGACTCCGTCAATTCACGCAAAAGGTCTTCTTTCTCTTGAATTTCTTGTTGAAGAGCCTCATGCTCAGCCAACAATTTCGCGCTCTCTTCAGAATTCTAAAACCCATAGTTTTAGTGCAAAAAGCGGAAACAATACATTTTACAGTAGTAAATAACCCACACAGATTAAACAATTGCAAAAAACAAAAAAAAGCAGACACAGAAAAAATGCATAAACAAAAAAGCAACGAATAAAAAAAACGCACAAAAAAACAGCCAAATAAAAAAACGCATAATAATAAAACTATAATTGTCCCCCGTCTTTTTGTCCAGCGCCAGTTTGTGTAAGACAAATTTGAACTTACGTGTTTAGCCAACTTCAACGATTGCAAAGCGGCAGATTTGAGCTCAATCTCTTTTTGACAATCCTGAATTTCCTCCTGCAACCGCGTTTTCTCCAATTGATGGGTTCGCTCACGGCGCTCGCATTCTTTGCGGAACGCAGCAAATTCATCGGTGAGCGATTGAAAAGACGCCTCTTTGCGACCAAAATCTTTTTTCAATTCTTCATTTTCGGCAGTTAAACGCGTAATTTGGCCTTTTAGCGTATTTGCCTCATCATTAGAGCGCAGTGTAGCAATCTCACCAATCAGTTGATTAATCTGGAAAAAAAAAGATATCAAAAAGATTTCCAATTGTATATGGTATTGCACAGTAATCCACAGAATACGGTACAACTGATTTATTCTACAATATATAAACAGTAAGCATTGAAAAATCAAATCTCAAACCAATTTCAAATGTAAGTATTGTTGTAAAAAAATTATTTATGGCATGCGAATACTCATAAAATAATTTATTGTTTGTTGTCGAAAATTTGTAAATATTTGGATAATTTTCAATTTTTCGGCAAAATTTTAATCTTTTGCTTGAAAAAGCTTTCCAGTCAGGACAACATTTATTGTTCTTATCATGAAAAGAAATTTTAGAACAGACTATAACATCGACATTCTAATGTGCATTTTTAAGTTTGTCAAAAACATTACTTGAGAAAATAGCTCGTGCTTCTCCGACTCTTCACGCTCCAGTTGTGTTTGAAGCTCGCGCTTTTGTGCCAAAAGATTTTGCAAATCCGGTGGCTGTTTAGCGTCGAATGTACGCTTCTGTGATTCCAAAAGGTTTCTAAAAGAAATGAAAAAATTGTTTTAACATAAGGTACAAAATTGCTATTTTTTCAGAAATACCTTTCTTTCTGGCAGTTCTGCAACTCTTTTTTCAGACTTTCAATTTCCTTTGCTCGCTCCTCCAATGACACCTAAAAAATAAACATAAACATGAAATATAATTAATGTATTAAAAGTAAACTCACAAGTAATTGCTGCGTAGCAGCCATTCAATAAATATAAATTAATAATGGATTAAAAAATTAATAAAAATACACTTTGGGTGAAAAAAACGCCCGATAAAATTGACCCTGAAAACTTGTCATAAAATTTCGAAAAAATATTAACCATTCAATCTGAATCTTTGGCCAACGTTGGAGGTGAAAAAGAAGAAAATTTAAAAGACACAAATAATAATTCATAAAGTTATATTAAGGGCAGCACATTTTTTGCTTAGAAAAAGCTCAAACTCACCAAAAGCTTGAAAATCGTCAATCTAAATTTTAACTCAACCAACAATTTTACGATTGAATTAAAAAACTCACCTAATCACCTAGGCTGAAGCTCATGAGTTTACCACACAAAAACTGACCAAAAATAATTTTTATTTTGGGGTCCGATATCACACAAGAACCCAAAATTGATATCATATTTGGAATCAGCAACGTAAAAAACCC
This sequence comes from Drosophila nigritarsus, assembly GCA_035044305.1. Classification (NCBI taxonomy): domain Eukaryota; kingdom Metazoa; phylum Arthropoda; class Insecta; order Diptera; family Drosophilidae; genus Drosophila; species Drosophila nigritarsus. Next base: position 54,976 of record JAWNMF010000512.1, on the reverse strand, counting down.
CCCGAGTAAATAAATCCAGACTGAAAAACGCAATATTTTTCTCTACGCACACTATTAATACTACGTAAACCATATGTGTAACTTGGGCCAATTTAAAATGCCAATTGCATTACACATCGTTCAAAGAAGAAAAAACTGCAATAAAATACATCTCCGAGTTTATATTATGAATTGGACAGTTTATTTATGATCGATCATCATTTTCGCAAAAATAATTTGGAAAAAAATTTGTCAACTAAAATAAAAAAAATATTATTTAAAATTTTAAAACATAATTTTTAATATATTTAAATTAAAAATAGCATTTCGCCACAAACAAAAATATGGTTTGAAATTTCAATTCCAAAATTTAGAAATTAAAATTTCGCTTACTATAATACTATAGTATTAAAACCGGAAGCTTGAGGTATTTATTCATCGCAGAATCATTTATTTTTGGTGCCTGTCTGATGCAAAAGTTCAGTTTCTATTTTTCCATATGTTTTCTTCTGTTGAAATTAATCTTTCTTGCACAATGGTCGTCAATAAAATCATAAATCGGAGCCTTTTGAGTTTAATTCGTCAAAATTAATAAAAGGGCTCACCAGCTTGCAAGCTTTCTTGACTCCAAAAAAATGGATTCATTGCGGCTCAGGCAGTTGAGTCATATAGCTTATTTGCTCTAGAGCCAAAGCTTAAGCCGTGAGTCGATTTTGGAGCCTTTACCCAGCACTGGTCGCCATGCAGTTTGAGCTCTGCCGTAATATCAAAATTAACGAAACGATAAGCCTGCTTTTGCTTGTGTGATTAGGTTTTTCCCATTTTTTGCTGCTTATTATTCCGGTTTAATGTTTTCATAAAACTTTGTCTTTGCTGTTTGCATATCATTTAATATTTTAGGGACACGCATTATTTCCAGGGACTCCGAAATCTCTGAACGTTCAAAACTTTTGTTTAGAATATAAAAAAAAAGTATAACAAATTTGCATTAGTCTATCATCATTTGAATAGTTTAACATTAGCTCATGTTATCCTTCCTGCTATTCAGATTTCGAGGCAATTACTAATACCGTACAAGCCAAAAAAAAGTTGCGCTTTTTAAGTCTCATCAAATCGCACTTTAGAATACTCAAACAGCTCACTTTTAGGGTGGACGCGAGTTGATGGGCAGCCGCCGTCTGTTGTAAATTACAACTGAACAACAGATTTTTCATTTGCTCTTAGCATATAACATTTTTTTAACAATATTTCAAAAATAATCATAAAAAGAAATCCGAGATAAAAGGAAGTTCGGAAAAAAATGTCTCAAGTTATAATGTAAGCTCAGGCATAAATAAGGTTAATACTCATGTTATTTCACAAATTTTCAAAGCTGCGCTAGGCATTGAATAATATAGCACGGCGCTTAGGTTTGAACTAAAACATGGTTGTAAAATTTATTTCATTGATTTGCCATCAATTTTGATTGAAAATTTTACGTCGGGGGTTTTCGCATATGCTGAATTCAAAAATCCGGTCAGTTTTTAGATTTTTGCATATTGGGACCCTATTCAGAGTCTCAAAATAAGCCTATTTTTTTTTGAAAAATTTAAAATAAAAACAGACCAGTTAAAAATTCTAAATTACCAATAACCAAATCTTCGCAATTAATTGCAATTAATTGCGAGATTGATGATAAAATTAGAGTGTGTGCCTATTTGGATAGACCAACTCAAGGAGCTTCGAATGGTATAATTTTTAATGAAAAACATTTCCATAAAGAGTACTACTGCTCGTTTAAAAATGGCTACTTTCTGGACACCGGATTCCGAGGCTCATTTTTTTTCAAGACGCTGTAGTGAAACGTCTCGTAAAGATAGCGTATAAAAACACAACAAAGCCAATGAAAGTGAGAGAACAAAACACTATAAAAGGAGCTGACAGCCGTGTTCCAAAAGGATAAGAACGGCCAGGAAGAGGAAAATGAAAGGAGAAGTGGTGAACAGCAGCGCAGACCATTGTGCAAGAAAGATTAATTTCAACAGAAGAAAACATATGGAAAAATAGAAACTGAACTTTTGCATCAGACAGGCACCAAAAATAAATGATTCTGCGATGAATAAATACCTCAAGCTTCCGGTTTTAATACTATAGTATTATAGTAAGCGAAATTTTAATTTCTAAATTTTGGAATTGAAATTTCAAACCATATTTTTGTTTGTGGCGAAATGCTATTTTTAATTTAAAAATATTAAAAAATATGTTTTAAAATTTTAAATAATATTTTTTTTATTTTAGTTGACAAATTTTTTTCCAAATTATTTTTGCGAAAATGATGATCGATCATAAATAAACTGTCCAATTCATAATATAATTATATTCTATTACTGTATATAAACATTATAAACGATACTAATGTGTTACCACACATCACGTAATATGGATACAAATCCTAAACAAAGTGCTCCACTACAACGCAATAACTTTTTTACATTTTTATGCGATGTAGAATATAGAAATAGAAAAATTGGATAGAAAAGTTTCTACGGGTTCTATCTGTAACTGCATTTTGAGAAAATATTTTCCATAACATGCTCAAAAATTTCCATTCTGACGTTTGGGGCAATAGAAATGACTATGATTAATTAAATTTATGAGCATTTTTAATTTCAAAATCATTTAGCAGCGATTTTCCTGAAAGCATTCTTAGTTTTCTGTTGCTTTTTAAAATCCACATGCATCTCCGAGTGTTTAAAATTATTAAAAGTTTTTTTTTTGCAGAAGGGAAAAGTTTTATGAACAAAATTTGCGAAATAATGGGGGAAATTTAATTTTTCCGTATATTAACACAAAAGTTTTGCTCAAAGAAAGTTTTATATTTGTTTATTTACTTTTTTTTTTTTTGTTAAAACTGGAATTCGCGAGGAGGATTGTTTTTTTTTACTCTTTTACCTCAAAACTTTTGTCCCACACCAACTCCCGCGGGAGAGTAGGAAATTTTTTTTTTCTTTATGAAGTGTATAACGGAAACAGTGTTTTCTCCCCCCAATTTTGTATTGTTTCCTTTTAAGTATTATTTTATTAAAAATGTATTCATAGATCTATTTGGAATCGATAAGCTAAAAAATTATTGGGTGTGCATTTTTTACTGCATTTTCATTATTTTTATAACTCTGAGTCATCAATTTTGGTTTAGTTTTAAGCAGTGCTTCCGTTTGGGTTAAAAATGGTTCAAAAAAGAAGTGTGTGTGTGAGAGAGTGAGAGAGAGAGAGAGAGAGAGAGAGAGAGAGAGAGAGAGAGAGAGAGAGAGAGAGAGAGAGAGAGAGAGAGAGAGAGAGAGAGAGAGAGAGGGATGGGTTTTTTTTGTCAACGGCATTTTTCTGTCACTTTAGACTAAGATTTATCTGTTTTTAAATTTTATTAATGGGTTTGTGAAGCAAACATCTGAACTCATTTTGAACTCAATCGAAAACTCTAATTTTAAGATATTTTACAGCCGATTAAAATCACAGTTAAAGAGGTGAAATTACTTCGAAATTTCTCCTTTTTGCCGTAATATTTGCCGTAATATTGTATATCATATATACAGTATATGTATCTCATAACAAAATCTTAACCTCGTTCCTTTCTTGTGTTAAATTGAAGTATTTGAGATGGTTTGATTTTAGACGTCTCCTTTAAGCAATTTCTTCAGCTTTGGCGTACACATTGGTTTTTTGAGCCTAAGCCAAAGTCTTTCTTAGGCTTAAACTTTGCGTTCTTAACAGAGTCCTATGGGTTTTGTTTTCTTAGTTAGAACAACAAAAGTGGGTTTATTTGCTTTATTATGGCGTGTGGCCCGCTTTTGAAAACGATTTTTTTTTTAAATTGTAAGCTTATTCATTACACAAAAAAAAGATACACAAGAAAGGCACGGGATGGGATTTTGCAATGAGTTTGTCTACCAATCGAAAGCCTTTGAAATTGAAACTGGAGTCAAAAATTCATTTTTGCTAAGTGAAGATAAATGAAATTATTTTTTTATAAATTATAACGCTTAGTGGGAATTGGGGTGTTAGAGTGGAGTTGTTTCCATCTAATTCATAAATAAATATTTGTTTATCATTTGGAATGTCTAAATTTTGTAAGTATTTTAAATTTTGTATTAGCAAAAGTGCAAAAAAAATTCTCCAATAAGATGCAAAAAATCGAATCAATAAAATATTCCTGTCTTAAGGATCAAAACAACGACAATTTGAAATATCTTTTTTTTTTTTTTTTTTTTTTTGACAAAAGCTCATTCTTTAAAAAAATTTGTCGTAAAAAATGTTAGCCTTTTGCGCACTGAATGCTATTCAGGAATAGACACACATAAACAAAATGATCAAAAAAAAACAAACAGATCAATTTTCAATTTTGTTTCACCTCAAATTTTTGTGCTATACTTAATTGTCTTACAGCCGAAAAAACAATGGGTATTGGCGTCTCATCCAATCAATATTTCAGTTGTTTTTAAAAGATATTTTTTTTGAAACAGTAAAAAAGGCATTCTTTATAACAAATTTTTTTTTTTTTGCAATTTGCTTTTTTGGAAAAAAAGTTCTGACGGAAACTTTTTTAGTTTGGCCCACAAGTTGGAAACGCATTTTTTGTTTTACTATTAAATTTTATTTATATTTTACCTGTCATTATACATTTGGCTTATGCTTAGCCAGAGGCTTTGGTTTTGGCTTAGGATTATGCTTTGGCGTATGCTTAAATTTACGTTTAGGCTTAAGCTCAAGCTTGGTCTTGAGCTTATGCTTTAATTTGGTTTAATCTTAAGTTTATGCTTATTCTTGGAATTTGGCTTAGACTTAAGCTCAGGTTTACGTTTAGGCATACACATGGCTTTGGCTTTGGTTTAAACTTTGGCTTAGGCTTTTTTTTGCTTAATGGCCATGCAAATTTCACATACAAAATCACAAAATATTTTCAGATCAATAAAATGCAATAATCATATTCAAATTAATATTAATTCAGTGTATTTACTCAGTAGATTTGCCTCAAATATTAAAATGCAATTCAGATTTGTGAAACGAAATTTCACAATACCATTTTTGGTAATTGAAATTTTAATGTTTATTGGCGGCGAAGCAGCGTTACGGCGACCTCACGCAGCACCACGTATTTTGATAATTTTTTTTTATTTTTTACTTTAAATTTTTGATTAGGTGCAAACAACACAACCCTCTTCTTGTTGGTTTTCAATAATCGGCAATCAATTCACTGCGTTCCCAAATTTAAAAAATGTGAATGTTAGCAACCAAAAAATTCCAAAAATAAAGTCTTTGTTTTACTGTTAAAAACTTCTTCTTATTTTTTTTAAATTACTGTATATCGTGCAACAATATATACTGTAACTAAACTAGCGAAAATATACTGTAACTGAATTAGCAAATGTTGTAATTAATTCAGCCTTCATATATCATTCTATAGCGGTCAGTGTTGCAAAACGCTTACAACCACTGATTTGAAGCATTTATTGACAGCCAAAACAACATTGTCTAATAGTCAGACCATCTTAAATTTGCTAAAGCCGTCAATAATTACTCCAAACCCAAGCACTGTTTTCCATTTAAATTTTTTTATTTGATTCACGCAATAAAAACCTGAAGGCTAAGCTTCTTTATCCCGTATTAGGTTAAGCCCAATGGATGATGAGAGTAATTTGTTTTGAAAAAAAGGCTTTAAATATAGTAACTAATAGAGCGCATTAGTGTAAAACACAGTTAATATGTATTTATTAAAAGACAGAGACACTTGCAAAATACTTAAAAGCACTCTTTTTATATTACTAATCTCAATCTCTTTAGAAGGCAACAACAGTTCCGGAAGAATGAGTGAAGCAGTCCGGCGCGCTATTGAAGTCACCAAACGACGACAGTCGGCGGATCGAGACGTCTCAATTCGCTCAAAGGCAGGCGGACTTACGGCGGCAGCAACCAAATTGAAAGCAAGTCGAACGCTGAAAGTGGAAACGCTCGACGTCGAAAGACTCAACTTCCTCATTAAAAGTCTCGATAAGACATGGGTAATGCCAAAGCTGACGGCTCGAATGGAGCCGGTTGGCTCAAATTTTCAGGTGAGTTTTCTTGGCTTACTGTAGTCTTAAGTTTTAAATTTTTAAAATTTTAGTACAAAAAGACTTGCGCCAACATTTTCAAAGCGCGCCACAACGCTTGCCACCAGCCCGGCTTTGGTATTATGTGCTTCAATTATTGCTATGAACAAGGTTTTAACTAGTTTCAATTGCAACTGTTTGCTTTATTCTTTCCTAACCATAATCTGAAGTTCAAGGTTAAGCCAAGGCTTATAGTTGCTTTTGACAAAAACATTCATTTTTTGCGTATAAAGTTGAAAAAAACGCAAAAATTAGAAGAAACGTGTCATGTCAAAGCTTTATTGGCGCTAAAAATGCTAATGAAGCGGCGTAAAAAAATGCCAAACTGTTGGATTTTGGATATTGCTCCCCCAATTAACTTATTCTCCTTGTTTTTCTAGACAAAGAATTAGCGTACAAGTGTGAAGACCTGAGCGATTCGAACTTTTGTCAGTCAAACGCAAAGTATGGAGACTATTTGTTGAAGTATCGTAAAGATCCGTATCGCGCCAAGTCTTATATTCATCAGGCAATAAATTTTTTTCAAAGTGCTTTAATTAACTTACAAATAATGATATTTTTTGCAGATGATTAGCCGTTGTTATGCCACTGCAATTTGTGACGGCTCTGCGCTGTTTAATGCTACAGACGCCCTCTTGTCGTCTGGTCAACGTCGAAATAGTGTGCATCTTACAGCACAGATAATGGAGAACAAAGTCAATGGAAACAAAAACTCAAATAATTTTAACGAGAGATGGCAGAAGAAGGAAAACCGCAAGCAAAAATTGGTTTGGTTTTTCTTTGCTACCGTACTGAAAGCTACTAAAATTGTTACAATCTGTTATTCCGTTACTACCGGTGTACAAACATTAATATATCAGTCCAAAATTTATTTTGTCAACAAAAGAATATAAATAACACAACCGACTCTGAGGCCTCAAACAACAACCAAAAACTCAAATTCCTACTCAAAATTTCATCCCACTCGATTGGAATGGAACATACTGTACCAATAACAAAACGCAATTATACCGTTGCAAGAGAACGTTGTGTTAAAAACAGACTCAAAGCCTCACACAACACTATCGTAGTTTTTTGCTACCGTAGCTATTTTAATTGTTTCTACTGTAGTGATTGCCACTATTATTTTTGATATTGTCGTGAAAGCTACCGCAGTTTTTGTTACTGTAGTGAAACATTTTTTTAAACAAAAACAATATAATTTTCTTGAGAGGTTAAAAATTTTCATTTCTTCTTGAGGATTTGAAATTTCAACGTTTTTTTACATTTGGCAATGTGTCACTATTTTTAAACCCCCCCAATGCTCATGCTTTTGGGATCGAAGTTACGATAATGAAAAAATTTCTAAATCTCTGCCAAGCTGATTTTTAAACGTCGAAAATCCAATAAATCAAGGCTGACGGCGTGGTTAACGCTCAATCTAACAAAAAATTGTTGTCTTACAACGAAGTAGTGGAAAAATTGAGCACTTTTTGTTCTCAAATTTTTTTTAAACGCTCATTTGTGTGAGTTTTAAAATTCATTATAAAATAAAACAGAATATCATAAATTTAATTTTGCAAAGCACAAAGTGAGAAAAGCGTAAAATTTGAGCTAAAATTCTGACAAAACATAATTACCAATTATTTGATGGACTAAGCCTCTGCAATTTTGCAAATGTTAAGTAATTCAAATCAAACAACTTTAGGTTCCTCTGCCGCCGAGATTAGAGCCCAGAAAGAAATCGCCGCCAACCCTTCATTCCAAGCAAAATACATTGTCCAAAGAAACGAACGACATTGGCGACTCCAGCGAAAAGCCCAAATATGTGCCGTTTTGGCAACGCCTTTTGGTGCGCAAAACTACAGTATCTCAAACGCGCGCCAAACCGACTAGACAACCGCCGTCCACGTCGCTTCCCAAAACCGCCGCCGAACTAATCAACCGAAGACTCAATTCATTAGCGGCCAAACGAAGAATCGACACTTCCTTATCTGTTGAACGATCCGACTTGGAACAGTCAGCAGAATGGGGAGTTCGCCGAGAAAACATACCACCACTACCACTACCACTACCGTCTCCTCCTCCACCTCCAGTCCCAGTTCCACCGCCACTTTCCAAATATAAGACGAAGACATATGTGGACAATCCGGATGATTTAATCGTAAATGTCTCCGAGGACGACTCCTTTCAGTCGCTAAAGGAAAAGGAATACGAAGAGGACTTGCAACCGCCAAAGTTCAAAAGGTTCAATTTTTATTTTATGTGACATTACAGTTGAATCCCTCTATCAGAAACCGCATAGAGTAAAGCGTTGTAGCGAATTGCCCCTATAAACTTAAGTTTTACACTTTTTAGGCTTACATTTTGCGTAGTTCAAAGTTGGGGTTTTATTATCGATTTTTAGCTGTTTTTTTTTGGCACGCAAAACTATAATATCTCAAACGGTAAATTTTTTAAAATTGCAAAATTTTTGCATATTTATAAAATTTTTCTTAAATAAAGCTGTAATCCTTTTTATTGAAATCATACCAAAGTTCAAATATTGAATATATGAAAAGGCAAAAACTTAATTCTCGCAGGTTTTAATCAAAATTATTACATTTTGTACGAAATTTTATAGGAAATTGTTTGACTTTTAAATAAACTCAAATTTATTCCCAGTCCGGAATAAATAATTGTTTATTAATAAGCAACTTTCACTATTTAAACTCCGATTTATTGTATTTCAAACACACTTTAACTAAAATAAAATAAAATTATTCAAATAAAATTATTTATTTTCAACTTTGGAATTTTTTTATTGTGAAATCGTCACAAAAGGGGGGAATTGTAAATTATTTTTGCTTTAATTATTATGACAATTATAGCACTTATTTCGTTTGCTTTAGAATTTAGTGTAAGTTAATCAGCTTCGAATTTGAAGTTGATTGTGTCTTTACTTCGACAAATAATTAAATGCTTTTATTTTTGAATTTGCATTGTGCTAAAAAAATTGTTGTACAATGAATAGTTGAATGAGTGAGTTAAAGATGTTTTAACAAAATTTTGATTTGGTTTATATACAATTTTTAGGTAAACATTCAAGTCATTATTTTTATTTACAATTTGAATTTCATTATAAGATAATGTGATATTTCAAAAAAGATTACATAAATTTATTACATTTTGTACGAAATTTAATAGGAAATTTTATTCGTATGAAAATTTGTGCATCGATGGCGTTGTACGAAATTGTATTTTTGTATGTCGAGAAAAGAATACTCGTAATAAGATTTTATTAACTTAATATGGAAATAATAGTGTTGCACAATGATTGTTATTCAAAAATAATTGAACATCGATAATTTCAAAGGGTTTTATAGGAAAATTTTGTTATTGGTTATTTGTGATTTAAATTTGTTATCATTTAAATCTCTGTTGTAAAAAAGGGAAGATGTAAAGGATTTGTTTTGTTACATTATGTTTTGAGATAAATTGTAAAAGTGAATATGAGAATACAAAATTTTTGTTGATTGATTTGTACTTTTATGCATTTATTGATTTTCATGGCGTTCGCCAGCGTTCCGATTTTAAACTTTTATTTTCTTATTCAAACTTTTAAAATTTTTAAAGACGCTTTTTTAGGTTCGTTTTATTAATGAAACAATACGCTTACATTTTTATTTTCTTTTAGCAAAAAAAAAAGAATGTAAAAGTATAAAAACTGACAAAAAAAAATTATAACAATACATGTTTTTATAGAAAAGTTGTAAAAAACGAAAAAACGCCAATGGAAAGAGTTATAATTAAAAAAAAAGCTTTTAAGAATGTTTAAATTAAAATTATGCTAATTTTTTACCGTTAACAAACAAACCGCTTGAGATAAAAAAAACGTAAACTTTTCATTTTTACAATATTAATTTAATAAATGTTTTTGTGGCAATAAACTTATTAAATATGTTGGCTGCCAAAAAATATGAGTTGATTTTTTAGGCCAACGCCTCCAACAAGCGAACAGACGGCCGTCAGCGCGTGGACCCATTCAAAGCGACGAGAAACGCTACCCAATCGACGTTCAACTATTCAACTAGTGCCACAACGGCCTTCACTTCTACCGCCTCCTCCATTCCCTTCAAAAATTGATGCGGACATGGTACAGAGACGACCCGACATTCGTCTCGTCCCGTCAACCAAGGAACAGCAAGAGTCAACGAGCGGAATTACGGGCGACGGCGCCGAGTCGAACAGTTTCTGGAACAAGTTCCAGCCTGGCCGTTGGTATCATTCCATTCACTTTTTCACCAACACCGGCTAAGTGAAGACAGGAACAGCTGTCTCAGCCAAAATCGGAAGTGGGCATAATGGACGAACGGGTAAACACGACGAGCCATACACTGTGATCCAACGATTGGCAACAAAAACGCCGGAGACAAAAATAATCTGATGAATCACCGAAATTAAATTATTTTCCCCAAAAAAATTTATTCCTGCAGTTTTCTCAAATCTCTGAGAAAATTTAATATGTTTTACATTGTTTATTTATATTTAATTAATAATTAATAAATTTAAAGTATTGAGAAACCGCTTTTGGTTTTTCTAATGCTAGTAACATTAGAAATTATTTCCATTAGATTTGGTACATTATACTCTTGGCCCGACCTAAAAGAACTATACACATTAATCTTGAATAATTTTTGGCCAACAAGTACGCATTTAAAGACTGAAATTATTAGGTGTACAAATAAGTTTCCGCCGTTTTTCAAGGCATGTAATTTTAACAATACACTATATTTTTAAACAAAATTGTTTATTAAAAATAATTCCCGTCGCTCAGCACAACATTTTCCCACAGACAAGTCGGATCGTTCAACAGATAAGGAAGTGTCGATTCTTCGTTTGGCCGCTAATGAATTGAGTCTTCGGTTGATTAGTTCGGCGGCGGTTTTGGGAAGCGACGTGGACGGCGGTTGTCTAGTCGGTTTGGCGCGCGTTTGAGATACTGTAGTTTTGCGCACCAAAAGGCGTTGCCAAAACGGCACATATTTGGGCTTTTCGCTGGAGTCGCCAATGTCGTTCGTTTCTTTGGACAATGTATTTTGCTTGGAATGAAGGGTTGGCGGCGATTTCTTTCTGGGCTCTAATCTCGGCGGCAGAGGAACCTAAAGTTGTTTGATTTGAATTACTTAACATTTGCAAAATTGCAGAGGCTTAGTCCATCAAATAATTGGTAATTATGTTTTGTCAGAATTTTAGCTCAAATTTTACGCTTTTCTCACTTTGTGCTTTGCAAAATTAAATTTATGATATTCTGTTTTATTTTATAATGAATTTTAAAACTCACACAAATGAGCGTTTAAAAAAAATTTGAGAACAAAAAGTGCTCAATTTTTCCACTACTTCGTTGTAAGACAACAATTTTTTGTTAGATTATTGAAATTTTCCAACTATTCACAATAAAATACTTATTAGATCAAAATTTGGCATAACGCCGAAAATTTTGATCGTTAAATTCTAGAAAAAATGATTTTTTTTTTCAGAAAAAATTTATATAAAATGTTGTCTTACAACGAAGTAGTGGAAAAATTCGAGCACTTTTTGTTCTCAAATTTTTTGAGAAGACTTTAACCCGTTTTTTAGTTCTTTTTTTGTTTTCCTTTTTTCTTGGAAAGAAAAACAATGACTTTCCTTGATTTTTATTATACTGCTGTGGTTTTTTCAAATTTTTTACAGTTGTTTATATATTTATTTTATTTTCCGTAATATTGCTGTTTAAAGGATGTCGTTTTTCAAGTATAAGGGAAATGTTTTCGATTCTATTGAAGATTTAGTAAGTCTTAATTTTAAGCATTGAAAGTACTAAAAAAATATTATGTTTTTAGTTGGCTGCATTGAGAATGGACGGTATTGACGTTGAAAAACAGGACGATTGGCAAATTGAGAAATATGTGAGTATGTATATATTTTTTTAAATATGTGAGTATATATCGTATTTCCTTTAATAGAAGTCTCCCCCTTTTGGCTGATTGAAAATTATAAGCCCCTAATTTGGGTTGATTGAGAAAAAGAAGTCCCCTGCGCTCTTGTCTTTTCTCAGTGAAATCACATCATTGTCCTTTATTTCCGCAAGCCATCTTTGAAAGTTACAGTCATAAGCAACAAGAAACTCACAACTCTGAATCATTTGACTGTGCCACCAAATGGTAAGTTATTTTGCCTAATACTTCTAAATAACTCATCTGTTATTACTAAAAAATATTTTGGCGACATGGGCTCCTCGTCCCAGACAATAACATCGCAATTTTTTTACACTTTGGCTTTCAGTTGTATTTAAGTCTTGTTTTTTGAATTTTGGTTGAGGGGTACATGTAGCTTAAATAAACCATGATTAGTTTTTCCTTTAGGCAACAAAGTCACAGCTATACCGCTAGATGCAGTGTTTTTAATCTTTTTACCTAATGAAAGTGCTAAGTGATATATAGCTTTATACGCGAACGTTTTTCCATTGCCATTTGGACCGTTAACAAAAAAATATCGACTTTCTGTGCTGTTTGAATCCAGCAATAATAATTTAAGTTTTTCAAAAATTTTTTCCTGTTCTTTATTTATTTTTGCGAACATTTCTTCAGCAGCTATTTGATGACTGCTCTTATCTAATTCTTCCGTTTGTTTCGTAATATTTTCTATATTTATTTTTGGCATTGTCGGAAAGTCAACTTCTTCATTTTTACCGTGCTTTAACAATTTTTGCACAATTATTGCATATGCTAAATCTTCAGCAATTTGATCATTATTATATTTTCTTTTTAAGTCCTCTGATATTACGTCTTTGAATTGATTCCACATATCTTCTAAATCAGGAAGATTACAGTGCGATAATACCAAGGCAAATAGGATTCGGATTTTTTGTGTAAGCCGCTTCTTCCATTATTTTAATATATTCATCATTATTCTTTAAAAATTCTCTAGCTAAGCATGCTGTTGCGTACGATTCGTAGGTTTTATTATTTTATTCATAACTCTTTGGACTTTCAACGTTATTCAGAATAATTCTCATATAAAATAAATCGCCATCCGACGGAGAATTGGTGCCAACATTTTAGTAGAGAATTACATGTAGCATAATATGTTTTGATTAGAAAAAAAAACTTTTTAATCCCAGTAACATTATTCATGCATATATGTTATTGTTATTGTTTTTTGACAACATTTTTAAAATGTCATTTTCGTTGCAGATTTTTCTTTCCCCTTTCTTCATGCCCTCGAAATTGACATGTTTATAACGATATTTTTGATTTTGACAGCTTTGAGCAAAAAGTCTCTAAGAAAGGGACAATTTGTATAAATCAATCAAAACAATAGAAAAAATTGTCATTTATTACATTACAGAAATTATAAACACGGAAAAGTGGTCGGAATCGCATGAAAATTGACTTTGAAAAAAAATATTCACAAAAAAGTGAAAAACCAAAAAAAATTGTCAATTTCTTTTTTTTGTGCAGAGAAAAAAATTCATTAACAAAAGCGTCAGACAATCGGTTAAGCAAAGAGTCAATACAATAAATTTCCAATAACAGTAATAATAATCAATTAATATTATCGCAAGAATCGTGAAGTTTTATACACATCGGAATTCGCCAACCTTTCCACACAAAAAAAAACATAATTTGTCCAAAAAATTCATGAAGGACAGTTATTTGAGCATTCAATTTTATGCAGTGCATTCCACCAAACTCCTCCCAAAACACTGCTCAATTTACTTTTATGAACATTTATCTAGCTAAAATTCCAATATGTACACACATCAGTTGATAATGATTAATCAGACCCGCAAAGTCAGCAATAAGAATTTAAAAAAAAACAAAAAAAAATTATCGTTCTCTAGGCCCAGTGAATTTTACTAAAAACGAATAAAAGCGTTTGGGAAAGGTTGCATTCACCTCAACAATTCTTTTGCTCTGCCAAAAAAAAAGGTAATACAACTCAGTCTTTGCACGCCCGAATGCAAAATACTATTTAAGCGTTAGGCGCGCAAATCTTTCTTTGATTGCTTTGATAAGCCTTGCGCCCAAAAAAAAAATCCGACGCCGGGCAATCAAAAAATTTGATGGATAGAACAAATTCAGAGTCAATAATTACTTTTTGGGCGGCAATAAATGTTTCGCAAACCACTTGGTAAAAGAAGAAAAATTCGATAAAAAAAAGTCATTTTTGAGCAAAAAATATTGTTTGAATAATAATTAAAATTTTATAAATTATTCTCATTTAATAAAACTTGTTAGTGAAATTTCCCTTAATAGAGCCTTTGGAATTTAAAATGTTCCGAAAAGAAAAACTCAAAAATTCTTTAAGTTCAGCTAAATACATCAAAAGACTGAGTTCAACAAAACTATTAAAAAATTTTAACCCAAAAATTTCATAAAGAGGAATTTCACTGTTAAGGAAAAACACAAAACAAATAAATGTCAAAATACTTCAGAGCCTCCTTTCACTCTCATATCTCATTTTCAGCCAAAATAAGGCAAAAACGAAACGGCTACAAAGCACTCGACTTCGGCGCTGCAATACAAAATAAGTAACAAAATATGAGAATATTGTTAAGAGCAGAGTTGAGAAATGACTTTTATTTGACTCCGACGCCAATTTGAAGTTCAGCTTTAACTCGAAAAAGCAAAACTTAAAGTAAAGCCTTAACGGCTAAAAGTCTGTAATCGAAAATGAATAGTATTTTCCTATTAAAATTCAGTTAAAACTTCTGAGTCACAAAACCAGAATTGGTTATTTAAAAGGGAAAAAATAAAAAAAAACATTTTTTTCTAAAAATTTAAAATTCTATTTGGTTTTGACATGCTTGCAGAAACAAGTTGCACTCGAAATACTAATTCCCTAAACTGCCAGTCAAATTTAAAGCTACTTTACAACACTGGTTTACACACAGGAAAAGATCCAGTAACTCCCACCCCCTCTATGCGCGGTTCCTCTGGAATTAAATTAATAGTTTCTTTTGCTTTAGAAAAAAAAAAGTAAAAACACGGACATCATTCAAATAGAAAGGAAAGGAAATAAAAGAAAAGAAAAAAATGTAAAAAAAGGCTAAATGAAAGGTTGGTAGAGAAAAGTAAAGACAAGAGGTTAGGAAAAATCCACCCGTCAATTTTCGACCAACGACAATTGCGCAAAGCCGGTTAGCGAACGCTCGTCGGACACCTCGTTGGGCGCCACCCCCGAATTCATCGCAAAAGTGACGGTTTTGCGGTCGGAGTGCATTTGCGCCAGATCGATTAGCTTCTGAAGGTTCGCCGCGACGACGACGAGATCGTGGCCGTCGATGAGTTCGGCAGTGACCAACTCATGAGCGATCCCGTCCACGGTGTCCGTGTTTGGCGTATAGTCGAATTTGATATCATTCAGCTCGCGCTGTTGGTTGCGTACGCGAAGAACCTGAAAAAAGGCAAATAGAACAAATTTGCAAGAATACAAAAAGGTTGTCGGATAAACAGACGTAGACAGAAAAGACAAACTAAATTAAAAGTAATTTTGTAGAAGAATTTAGCAGTACTTAAAAATATTTTTGCCTACCTTCTTTACGACTTCAGATACTGTTTGTCTCCGTCTAACTATCCAACTCCTAATGTTTAAACACAAAATAGTAAAAAGACCAAACCCTTAACAAATAGAAAAAAACAGTTATTCCAAAAGTATTACTATTAAATGTTTTACATCTTTAAAAATTATTTTTATAACTCAATGTCGCATAGAAAAAAAATTGAACAGAACAAAGCGTCTAAAAACGCCTTACCAGATTGAGGGCGTTTGAGGACGATGCCTGTTGCAAGTCGTGGGCGCTAAGTGCGGATGAGCCGGGCCTATTCGAGCTGTCGGCCTGAATTGTTGGGCTATCTTCTCCCTGCTCGTCGTCGTAATTATCGTCGTCGTCGTATTCGAATTCCCAATTTCCGTCCTTGTCCTTTTTCAGCTTTCCGCTCGCCACCTAAAAATGAGAAAATTCAGTTTGTGTCAAATTTGTTAAAGAAAATTACTCCAAAACTTGGTCGGAACATAACTAAACGCCTCAAAAACCAAAAATAAATCACCTTCTTTGGCAGGTTCGAAATAACGGGCGAAACATTGCCGAGATTTTCGATCAGTGAATGGACGAGATAACTGCGGTCTTTGGCCTTTTTGAAAAAGGAATACTTTAACAGTTCGGCAGCGGTCGGACGTTTGGTCGGGTCTTTCTGCAAATAAAAAGAATAATATAACACAATGTTCAAAACCGAAAACAATTAACATAATCGTTTGTTAGCATACGAGTGTACAGCCGCACTTTCTATGCCACAAACAAAATGAGGCCGTCTATCATTTTTTCGGCAGGCTCATAACGACCAAAAAACACAAAGCCTTTTGCAGCTTTTTTTCTGGGATTTCAGGCCCTTATTCAGTGGTAGGTAATGGCTCTGTAACTCTCTCATTATGCAAAAACAAAGATTTATAAAATTGTATGTTTCACATTATGCTTAAAAGGCTAATGGAAATTGATACAAAATGAGACGCTGGCTGTGAGCAGTGGTGGATATAGGCTGAGTAACCCTCTCAATTGTCAATGCTATTTTATTTTTATCTGACGTTAGACAAAGAAAATAGCATTGACAATTGACAGAGGTTTACTCGGCCATTACTCACCGCCGCTTTAATTATTAACAATAAAATTGAAAACGCAAAATATAGTAATGAAAATTCAATAATGAATAAATATTACTAAAAAAATGTTGGCTGCTGAAAAAAAGGTTAAAGCAAAAAAGTAGTTATGAAAGCAAAAAACGAAAAAAGGCAAAAATAGGAAGAAAGATCGATCATCTGCGGAAGAGCGGAAAAGGATTTGATCTAATGCTTTATGAGCCAATATATTTTATTATTCAAGGCTGTAACGGAGGCCAGGCCAAACTCATTTCAATTTTCAAAACATTAAAATATATGTTGTAATCAAACTTCATTAAAAGTCCGTGTAATTGTTGAAAAATTATAGATTGATAACGGTTTTTGCTTTCATGAGACTTCAACTTAAAGGCAGTATTAAGACAGCAGACAAACGCAAAAAAAAATCTTTTTAATTACAAAAACGAAAAAAAGAACGCATATTTTCTATCAAAATAAAAACAGGAAAAAAGACTACGGTAAGAAAAGCAAAAATATTTCGGCGCAATAAAATAAGCACTGCATACCTGAAGGCAATCCTTAATGAGGTGCCGGAACGATTTTCCATAGGCCTTGTATTGGTCCTTGCGCTCCGAATTCGTCTCAATTGTCGGCGGGTCGTTTTGTAGTGTCAGCATGAGGACCTTCATTGGCGGATAGCAGTGGTAGGGCGCGGTGCCGGTGGCCAACTCAATGCACAAAATTCCAAAACTCCAAATGTCCGCTTTGAAATCGTAGCCGGAAACTTGTTCCATGACTTCCGGCGCCTGAAAAATAATCGTTAAAAAATGAGAAAATTATAAAATTTTTACCATCCAACAAGGCGTTCCCACAAACGTGTGCCTCAATTTCTAAAAAAAAATAGTTGACAATGGCGTTTTGATAAAAAAAATTACAATAAATATTATGTTGTTAGGCAAAGTTTCTCAAAGATTAAGTCAAAAAGACAGGCGTCTTTCACCCCGCTACTCATCACAAGTAAATAGCAAATTTTAGAAATGAAAATCTTAAACAGTAATCTATTTTCAAATTGTTTCGACAAATAACCATGGAATCAAGATATCGAGGACGGATTATAAATATTTGGTGCGTGCCCAGTGTGAAGCAATACCTTCCAACTCATCCCAAAGACAATGTGGTTTTATATATAGAAAACTTTTTAAATTAAAAATTTATCCATTTTTCTAACGAGTCTATTTGACAGACCGTAAAGAGATAGTGCAAAACAATTATCCATATTGCCTCAAAACCCTATTAAGCCTTTGGGATGAGTGGAAGGGGTATGAGTTAAGGGAGGGCTGAATTGATGTGGGATGAGTTAAAGTGACCCCAGTTTAAAAACGTATATTATAGCCATCGCAATTTCAAAACCTGTAAACATAATGTCATTACAGTGAAAAATAAAATGAAAGAAATATTACTGCGAAAAAAAAACAAACCTGACGTGACAAATCTCCACCGTTCGCGGCCAACCAGCCGGAAACGCCAAAATCTGCTACTTGAACTGTTCCGTCGCTGGCCAAAAGTCTGAAATTAAAATTTAAAAAAAAAATTGTAGCCAGCCATTTCAAAAAAGCGTACATGTTCCCGGCTTTGATATCACGATGAATCTGACCGGAACTGTGGAAGTAGTCAAGACCTAAAAGTAAAAAACAACGTATAATGAAGATTATAATCCAAAATCTATTTGTTCCGGTTGAATACAAAAAATTAAAATTTTGTATTTAAAAAAATGATAAGGTTCCGATTTCATGAAAAAATTTTGGGGTTTCGGCTCTAAGGAAAAAAAATAGAGATTAGATCCCATTATAAGCATAATGTATTTGTTCCATTTTGAAAAAAGGTTTTGCTGCTATGCTTTCCGTAATCCAAACGTCATGTGACATTAATTTTCGGGTCAAAAATTATCGAACATTTGTTCCGGCGCAAACCGAAAAAGAAACAATTTATTTTAAAAAAATCTGCTTAAAGCAACATAAAATTGATAGCATAAAGGAAAACTCTTCCGGTATTAAAAAAAAAATTGTTAATACCAAAAAGTTAACTTCTAAAAAATTTGCAAAAAACAAATTATATTGTTTTGAGTTATAAAAATGGCAAACCTTTTAAAACTTCTTTTAAAACTGTAGCAATTGTTGCTTCGTCCAAAACGCCATAAGACGCATTTTCTTTGCCTAATATCTAAAACCATAATTTTAATCAAATAAAAAAAATTTATGATGATGACTTACGATGTACTCTTCGATCTCTCTAAAAGATGTACGAATTCGACTCTATAGTTGCTAGAAGGCTCAGTGATCCTCAAATTATTAACCCAATTTTTCAGGTTTAAAAATATCACAAAGAATTTAAAGAGAAAACCTCACAATTTTTTGAAAAAAAAAATTACTAAAAAGTAAAAAAATTTAATTTTCAATTTAAAAAACCGAAAAAATGTCATTAATAGTTGCTACCTGAGCGTCCAATAAAAAAAATTTCTCCTAAAGATAATTATTAAACACAGAAGTCGGACCATAGCTTAATGATCATAATGAAAAAAAAAAATTAAACAACAAATAAAACCTTGATTTTTCGTTTCAGAATGTCCAACATGGAGCCGCAGCTGAGCAAACGCATCACAACCCACAGCTCTTCACCAACAACAAAGGAAGTGTAATAGTTGACGACGTTTGGATGAGAGCACAACGACATTGCCTGGATCTCGTGGGACAGTTCGTCGACCGAAGTTTGACATTTTTCCAAATTGATGCATTTGATGGCGCACATCTCTCTGCGCGGCTTACACATCGCCTAAAAAAGAATAAACTAAGTTTTTTAACTAAAGTCTAAAGTTTTCTTGGCATTTAATGCCGGTTTGGAAAAAAATGGAAGATCCATGCGAGGAACAACTTTTTACTTGAAAAAAAACAAAAACTTTCATTCAAAATACAAAAAAAAAACCTGCTCAAGTACAAAAACCAACAAAAAATTATCACATCCTATTTGCAATTCCCCAAGTTTGTTTAACAAATTTTTAAAACTGAAACCAGTATAATATTTTGGGTAGTAAAGGCCAGGCATAAAGTTAGCCGAAAACTTATATTGAAACCGAAATACAATAATCCAAAGTCAAAATATAGAGCCAAAGAAGTTAGAGTTCACAACATTATTTCAAACTTCAGATCAGCGTAAACCTAATCCGCAAAAAAAAATAAAAAATAAAATTAAGAAAGACAATATATAAAACCTTAAATACTGTAGCAGTGGCGCCGACGCCAATTGCGTCCTGCAAGACATAATCGTCTTTTTTGTTCGGCCACGTCGCCGCCGGACACTGTTGTTGTAAAGAGAGGCCGGGCAGGCCATTTTCGCTGCCGTTAGCCAAGTCGACTGATGACTCGGATTGCGGATAGCAGGCAGGCAGCGACGGATGCGCTTCATCACCATTTCCAATCATTGCAAATACGCTGCAAAACACTTTATTACTGAAATACCATAATGAGCATAAAAAATATCAATTGTTTCAAGACATTCCGAAAATACCAAAGAAAAAATGTATAGGAATAAGGGTTTGGGAAAAGGTGCTTTCTAAATTTCGCTAAAAATTCCAGTACTACCAAGAAAAAAGGGACAGTCCCCTTTTGCACTTCAATTATAGACAAAAAAAATAACCAAAAAAATTATTAGAGAATTGTCCTTAAACTGTTAATAAATGCACAAAAAACCAATTAGTAGATCCAAACAGAAAAGAGTACTGACAAAAGAAAATCATTATCATGAAATGATTACAGTGAATCACCAGACAAAAATCAACCAGCCAATGGGATATCCTAAAGACTTTAAAGAACAATTCGCCCCCAAAAAATTTGAAAAATGATTCAATTAATAAATGAAAATCAATCAAACAAAAAATACAAAATGGAATTAATAACCATTTCCGCTTCTTTCGCCTCCGAAAAGATACGGTAAAATCAAAAATTACAAAAAAGCAATTTTACAAAAATAAAACTTTATTTGTTCATTGCATATATGGAAACTCATTTTTTTCACAAAAAAGTGTTCATCGTACCAAACATGGAGACGACAAATAATTAACAAAAAAAAATAATCCATTAACGTTAAAAAATCACGCAAACACACATTAAAACAGAAATGATCTTCTGTGAGAGAAAAAATCGGGAGAATAAATAGAAAAAAGTGCTGCTCACTGCCGCCGACAATAATAATTATTATGTAAAAAAAAGTTTAATACAATAAAGTGGAAAAAACTAAAGGTTCGTTCAAAATAATTTTTTGCGATTAAAAGTAAATTTTGGAAATAATTAGTCTGAAATTTTGGTGGAAAAAAGCTTATTTTGGAGTCTCTCAGATGGAAATTTTATTAATCCCATTTTAGTTTAGCCATTTTTTTTCAAAAATTACAAATTACAAGGATCGCTTGCTTAATAAATGAAATGATATCATTTGAATATTTCAGGTTAGCAATACATTTGACATTGCTTTTATAATCTTAGATAAGCAAGAAAAAATTGGAAGTAAAAGATTTCACAATGACTTCTATAACACTCATCGAATATGAACCTAGAACCAAAGATTTGAAATCATAGCAAACTTGAACTTGAAATGCGAAACAAAAAACCACTCGGAAGGACGAAACGGCGCCGGACTAATTGAATATGGACAAAATGTCATTTTTGGACAAAAAAATGCTGTTCAAAGAAAACACCAATCCATAACATTGAAGAAACTCAAAAATGTTTCTAAAAATTGGCTTACTGTCCATATTTCATCGAAAGCAAGGTTTTTTCCGAAGAATAACTGTTTCGTTATAGGTTAATGGTATAAGACAAACAAAAAACATACTTATTGGACTTAGCAGTTTTAAAACACAAAAAGTCAAACGACTCTCAACAAGTAAAGCAAGTCAATTCAAAGATCGGGAAAAAATATTCATCATCTTCCAGACAAAAAAAACAAGCAAATTAAAAAGTAATAAAGATTATTCCAAAATAAACTATTCATAAATAAGTATTGTTTGTAGATAAAGCATTTAAAAAATTTTAAATTACAGCAATTTTTCTTTCAAATTTCTACGCCACCAAAAAATTGGTCAGTTGAAAAAAAAAAACAAAAAAAAAATTTTTTAAAGTCTTACTAAACTAAAGAATAAGATATGAATTTGTTCGATGAAATAAAGACGAAAAGGAAAACTAAATAATTGTATTTGAACACAGAAAGTATGTATAAATATATGCCTACCTTAAACATGTAATTTTACAACAATTAGAAAAAAAAATATCACATATGCTTTTACTCCACTTGTACAAGTTTATAAAGTTCATCAAAAAAATATAAATGTTTTCACAGCATAGTTCCGCTCTATTTTTCACAAGAAACAAAACGCGTTTCTCAATTAATTCTCTACAAGACAAACATATAGAAAAAAAGCCAAATATAGAATAAGGGAAGAAGAAAAAATAATGAAGAGATTTCAAATATTATTTTAATTTGGAAAATTATTTACGCAAAATTTTTTTTTAATTGGTTGAATGTATTTTATGGAGTATAAGGTGTTGTTAAACAAGTTTTGGCCTACTTTCAGGTTTCAAGCACTTAAATAGGGTTATATAACAAACACGGACAAAGCAATATGCGATTCAGGCCTAATAAAAAACCATTTTTTATTACAAATTATATGCAAATCAAAAAATTATATTAAAAAAAATATTTCCTACCCAAAAAATTGATAAGGCTAACTCTATGATCCTTCTTCAAAACATTGCTGTACGAAAAATAATTCCAATGAAAAACCCCAAAATCATCAACCACCAAAAAAAAATTGCGTAAATATTTTCAATAAGTAAAAAACGTAAAATAAAAAAAAATCAAATCAATTGCAGAAAAAAATTAAAAAAATTATTATAAATGTATAAATTAATATTCCGCCGATGTCATTTTCCCTGTTACTAGACCAACTCGGTAGTTGTGCTATCGCTCAGTGGATTCGAGGACAAGCCTTCAACGTCTCCATTGTCATTGACACTTGGCAAAGAACCGCAGTTCGAGCTTGAACTGATGTTTAAGTTGATGTTCGCCAACTCCGACAAATTTGTTATATTATTCGACGGCGTCTTCACTGCGTTCACTGAAGAAGGCAAAAAACTGGCGTTAGAAGAGCCGTTCGTCTCGCCAACAGTAGGCATATCTTTGAGCGTCGCCAAAGCAGTTTGCAAGATTGATAGTTTCGCCTAAATTGAAAAAGTAATGAAAAAATATATTAATCTTTCTGTAGACAACACATTAAAATTTTAGTACATGTCAAACTGTATATTGAATAGCCCAAAAAATTTGAAGCAGCTGCATACAAAATGTTTCGAAATGGTTAATCGCTTCCAAAACAAAATATTCTCAATGAAGAAAAAAAAGGAGGAGAGATTTTATAAAATAAATTTGCTTAAGATGGTCTAAAATAGAAAAAACCCAGAAAAACGTCTTTTCAACGCAACTTCAAAAAATACAGAATTTACAAAACACAGTGCGCGGACAAAGAAAAACACGGACAAGAAAACGCCAATTACAAATTAAAAGATTCGTTTCACAACAACGGATAAAATGGCAAAAACATATGTATTTACCTTTGACTGCTTCACTTCCAGCTCGACGAGCTCAACCAAATTCATTTTGAATGCCTCCACCCGACGCTTCTTTAAGTCAATCAACTCGTTTTTTGCGATAATTCCAATTTCTTCAAACTTTTTACAAGCCTCGGCTTGTTCTGCTTCGGCCTAAAAAACAACATAATTTATGATCTGCAAAACAAAGAAAAAACCTTTTGAATTTCGCGATTGCGTATTCGGGCGCGCTCCAAATTTTTATTCGACGCCTCATAGTTAGCGAGGCAGCGCAAGCGACGGTATAACAACTCCTAAATAAATTATATTAATAAAGAAAGTGTATAATAACACTTAAAAAACAATTAATGTTATTTTCTCAAAATCAAATTATATTAAAATTAAATAATCACATTTAATATTAAAAAAATAGCCAAAGCTTTGACACTATTTCAAAAAAAATTATATAATTTAAAAGAGATCAAAGATCAAATGCGAAAATTGTTGCAGATGAAGAATTGAAAAAAAAATGAAACATTTTATTTGCAAAAAGGTATGAAATAAAATGCGAAAAAAAGAAGAGAAAACTTATTTCACTCTCCGTAAAAATATTGGGGTGAAAAAAAAGAAATATTTGAATGGGAAAAAATTGGAAAAGCCAAAAAATTTAAATCCTAATTAACCAAAAAAAACTAATTTAAAAAAAAAAAAAAAGACGTCATATAAAAGAGAAGTTTTTATTGACGATTGTTCAAAAAGAAAGAAAAAACTTCCAATTATTTTTTATTTCAAAATAAACAGATTTTCGCCCCCAAAAAAAACTGCCTGAACGGCTGGCTTTTACTTTGTAAATTAATTGTTTTTAGCAAAAAAGAGTCAAGCTTAAACATCAACAAGCAAAAAATCAATTTTTGTCACAAAAATATTTTTGTTAATCTTCAATGAGAGCACTATTTGTGACACAAAACGTCAAACAGTAAATGTATAGTATTGGGCACGTGAAACAAACGTGTCGCATAAAAATGAATTCATGCAAAACAAAAGGAATTATGAAAGGCAAAATCCGACTTTTTTTACAATCGGATTTTTCGTCGTCAGAAAAATATAGTAAAAACGAAAAGATTATTTTTCCCGAATTGTGATGTAATACAAATGTGGTTTCCGTAGACTTTATTTTAGAGAAAACAATAAAAAATATGTACAAATTTGGGGGGGAAATGGTGGTTTGGGCAATAGTTTAGAAGTTTTTTGGAAATACAAATTCGCTAATTAAAAGGAAAAAATTGTTTTTTAAATGAAAGAAATATTATATTGGGAAATTCGCGTTAATTTGTAATTGCTTCCAAACATGCATTAACCACAGCAAGTCCCATATCACAAAACGCCCTCTCAACTCGAGGCAAATTCCCTCTTAATCTCATGACAGGGCACCATCCCCAATTCTTGGCGGAAACTAGAACTATATATCTCTGTTCTTCTTTTTGACTTAAAAAATATAAATGTATTGGGTTAATAAATAAGTTCGTGCGGTTTTTTGAGTAACAATAACTTTTTATTCAAAATAAAGAAAAAAATTAATTAAGTATTTTCCTTCCTTATCAATTACTTCTTGCTATCGTTCCGGAAGTTTCTCGATTCCGCGTCGATATAATTCTACCTTTTTTTTTGAAATAAACCAATTTTTAAGCCATAACTACAATTCTGCGTCATTGTCGAACAAAACTCCGCGTAACGCTTTCGAAAGTGAATGAAACTGATGATAATCCGACGAAGCAATGTCCGGTGGATGTTAAAGAACTTCCCAGCCAAACGCCAAAACCATTTTCATAGATTGAGTTAATATTTCGAGCCGCTTGAGCTGCGCTAAAGCTACGATTGAATTTGGTCAAAAGTATTTGACAGAAGTGTTTTTTCTTATTAACTTAGAGCATAACGTATTTTTTTTTTCAATAAAAAAATTGCGTAGTTAATACCATGTTAAAGAGCGAAACGGAAGCTACAAAATAAAATGTGACATTGCGTAAAACAGAGTTCATAAAGAAACCAAAAGTAACAAAGAAAAAGCCGCACAAACTTATTTACCAACTTAATAGTATGGGATTCACAATCAATCGTACAATGAGACTCCTTCCGGTCTTATTAATGGTTTCTTAATATGCAATTCCTAGTAGTCGGATACCCCTTTAGCTCATAGCAAACTTTCATCCAACCTCAAAATGAGTTTCTTTCCGACCCCATGATTGACAATCTGTCTAGAATTATCATTTAAAAAAATAAGTGCAACAAATAATATAAATAGCCTTTTAGCAAATGTTGAAACGAACTTTCAAAACGACGTTTTAGAGCCATAGCCGTAATAACAACTCTAAAAAACTTCAACATTTTGTTAACAAAAAAAAATCAGTCTAATAAATAAAGAAGGTCGCCATATGAGAAAAAATATGAAACAAAAAACAACTTTTTGTAAAAATAATTAATTTATCACTTCAAATAGACTCCAACTAATCAGCTGCCAAAAAAAATATTCCATCAACTAAAAAAAACCAAAATAACAAAACAAAGATTGACCTTATGGAAACGCATATGATTGCATGTGATATTTGAAAATAACACACAAAAAAAACATTAAAAAATAAAAAAAAAAACCAAATATATATTAGAGGAAAATTCAAATAAAAAAAATGATTCAACTAGCCGATAAGCCATCATAGCTAAAAGAATAATGATTTAACATTATCTTTATGCAATTATCAAAAAACATATAATAACAATATGTAATTAAAGTTTGGACCTGTGTGAAATAATGCCATAATGCATATATCGACCATTCATTGCGTTTTGTGTTTAAAATTTGAACGCACAAAAATTATTTAGCGGCAAAAAATAATTAGCAAAAAAAACAGAAAAATTTAGACATAAAAATGGTTAATGTAGTATAAGCGAAATACACATCCAAAATGAAACTTTTATTCTCAAACAACTTCACCAAATTTCCCATAAAAGGAAATTAATTTTTATCGCACAAAAAAATTAGACTTCAAAATACGAAAAAAAAAGTCAAGTGGTTTAAATATTTGAACTTTGAACCGTAAAAAAATTTAAAATGTATTAATTCCAAAAAAACGCTTTTTCATAAAAAAAATTTTTATCAGCTTTTTTCTTTTTCCATCACAGACAGTTAAAGCGATTACAAAAAAAACGCCGCCCTACCTTTCCGGCTTGTGATTCCCTCGTGAAATAGCGGAGTGTGTCCGCCTCCTTCAACTCCTCATCGGTCCCAACCCGACTTTCTGCCTTTTTCAATCTCTCCAATGTCTCGGAAATTTTGCGAAAGAAGACGCCAAACTCCTTGTTGCCGCCATTGGTCTCGAACTGACCAATTTTCTCAACATTCGACGCAATCTTCGCAAAACAGTCGGCAATATCTATAATAGATTGTATAAATCAAGGATGAATTTTATTAATAGGGTTTGCGATAACTACAACAATTAACTGAATAGCACATTGAAAAAAGGTAAAGCAGCGTCAAACATTCAATAGAAGAAAAATTGATGATTTTAATTACTTATTGTAAGTTTTTAAACAATGCAAAAAGGAAAAATGTTAGAAGCAGCTGCAAGTTAAACAGTTTAAACTACAAGTTGATAGTCAATTTGCCACAAAAAAATAAATTTCTCAAAATGCGACCAAAAAAAATCCTTACAAAAGCCCATAAAGCCTTACATATTTTTTATATTGATATTCAGGGTTAAATATAGGCAAAAAACGTAGAGCTCTTGTTGATTTCGACCTGTTTTAAATTATGAAATTAATGGCAAAAATTTTCCATTGTTTATCAAATGTTGAATACAAAGTGGAAAGAAGGGTAGTTTAGCCGTAACCTAACATATCTTGTTTGCATAATCTCCATTGCTTAAAATTTGAGACGTATAATTAGGCTTGGATGGAAGTCAAAGATCCTTAAGAGAATCTATGAAAAGTCACACTTTTGTAAAAGTTAATAAACGATAAAAAATGGCAAAAATAAAATTATAAACGAACATTTTTCTGCTTTTGTGTAGATAAAACGATGGAAAATTATTTTTAATAGTTTATCAATTATTTAATTAAATGTATTTAAAAAAATTATTCCGGATTAAGCCGCCAACTCCTTTCCCTAACACACACACACATATTTCAAAAATTAACAAAATTCAAAATACAGTCATTGACTCATTTTAGCTAAAGCAAACAAAAAAACAGCTTAAAAGACATTTTTTAAATAATTTAAGAGGAATAAAGAAGTCATATTTCATAATCCATTCTCACTCTTTCAACAAATAAAATAAACAGTTGACCAATTTAAAGAAAAAAACATTTTAAATGCATGGCGAAATGCTTTTCGTGTAAAAAAAAACGTCTTCCAACATAGAAAATCACTTATTTCTTAAATTCAGCAATGAAATTTGGAAAGAATATTGCAAAAACAGGGAAGCGAGGCATAAAAAGTTGTAAATATCAAGCAGGTTTTAAATAGTTAATTAAAATTGATATTTTTGCTAATTATACAGAAAAACAATGTTTGTACAAAAATAATCAAAGAAAAAAAATAATCAGTCGTAATGAACATTATTCAAAGGCAACATAAAAAGCAATAAAATTTTCACATAAATGCCACCTTTTTGCTCCATTCACCCCAAAACTACTAAAATAGAAAAAAAAACGAAAGCTCAAAGTCGTAAACTATTTTACACTTAAAAAAAGTTATGCATTTCATATTATTTAATTACAAAATTTGATTCTAGCCCAAATTTTTCGTTATTAACCGCACAAATGAAGTTTTATTATAAAAACTTTTTTTTTCAGTTTGCTGACACATCAACGGAAGTGAAAAATCAAATAAGAGATTAATTACTTAACAATTAACATCAAAAGAATAAAAGTGTAAATTGTATTAAATTTTTTTTTAAAAATTAAGTTCAAAAACCAAAAACGTTGGAAAACTAAAAATAATCGCAAAAAAATTATTTCAAGCATTGCATAATGTAAAAACACACCCAATTTGCGTCATTAGAATATTTTTTTGGGCAATATAAAGAGAAAAACCAAAAAATCTATTTTTTGTGAAAATGTGTCAGTTAAAAAAAAAACCATTTAAAGTGATGTGTAATCAATGAAGTCTGTTTGGAAAAAAATATCATAAGAACAATTAGTTTTATCCTAAACCCTTAAATTTTTTTAACCAATAAATTTAAATTAATCAAAAAAATTCCCGAAAATTGAAAATTTCCACAACAGACAACAATCGTTGCAAAGCATTTAAATTTTAAAAAAAAGTCGACGAGGAAGAAAATGAAAAAATTGAAATATTCCTTAAATGTGTAATAAATACCCTAAAAATAAAACTTTATGGTTAAACATGAATGAATGAAACAATTTGAGTGCTTTTTAACACAAAAAGTAAAAAAAAAATATCTGAAGGACACTTAATCAAGGTGACATGAGTCAAGACAGAAGTACAAACCGTCAAGTCGGTAAGAGATCAAAAGCGTGAACGCAAAAGGCAAATCATAAAAGTAAAAAAACTGAAAAAATAAGAAATTCTACGATTACAACGAATTTTTTTGGCGTTTTGTGTTCAAACTATAGACGCAAAAATCAAAATAATTGCTTCTAAATGTAAGCACATTGAATGCAAAGACTTTTTTACCTTGAGAATGGACGTTAAACTGAAAATTTGAGATCCAAATAATTTGGCGCAAAAAAGTGTAATCGTAGCAAAATAAATTCGTAAATTTGATTAAAGCAAAAAAATCAAGGCTGTGTCGCAAAGAACGTATTTTGCAAAAAAGCGACTGGCATATTTTACACACAACACGCAAATTTAGTCAATAATACAAGCAGATCATATTTTGCGCCCCCAATTCGGTCTTAAATTATTGACTTCTTGATGCAATAAGATTGAGCGCAAATAAAAGTTTGAGCTAAATTTGGACAAATAAAAAAATTTTAGCGCAGAACTTCGCCTACAAAATTTAAATGGTTTGTTGTAATTATACATAATAAAAGCGTAAAATTCATTTCTTTAGCGCAGTCAGAGAATGACTGTGATTTATTTACTATTAGTCCAGTCCATTTTAGCTTAATCTACTTTAGCTAAATACAAGGATTTTCGATCACCACGAAGAAATTAATTTAAATTATTCAACAAATTTTTAAAAATAATTTTTTAAGTAAAACAAAAATAAAATCAAAGTATAAAAAATAAAGGCTAGCCCAATCAATAAAAACAGATAAATTAAACTCAAATAATTGACATCTAATAAAAGTTGTTTAATATATTGTCCCACTAACCAGGAAGTAAAAAATAAGAAAAGCATGCTTGACGCAAAGTATTGGATAATGGCAACAATCAGTTGATGACAATTATGAATTAAAAAACAAAGCCAAATAACAAAATGAATAATAGGGTTAAATTAGACAGACTAACATTAAAAATTGTTTGCGGCCATAGCGCCCAAAATAATTTTTAATCGGGCTGAGACTATCTGGACTTAACGAACTGAAAACGGAATAACAGCTCTTTGAAAAATTGTGACTTGAGCAATACTGCCGCAGCAAAAGCCGATTGTTCAGCAGAGTTGAATATGAGTTAAACTTTTAGCGGTTGGCACAATGATGCATTAGTGTTCTTAAAGACATTAGCTTCGCGGATCGGGGGACTCGCACATAAATATCTATCAATCAACATTTGGACGACAAATTGCTGGCCAAACTGCGGAATTAAAAAATTGCTGATTTTTATTTTTTTAACGCTGAAGTTCTAATTTTCAAGACAACAGCTCCGTTATACACCGCACATCTTTGATAAACAACAACTAGCTAATGTATAGACAATTACTTCAAACATTGACAACAAAAGCGGTTGGGTTTAGAAAACTAAAACTGGAAAATATTTAATTTGAACAATGCTGCCTGTAATGCAAAGACGTCATTGGAGACTTTGGTTCAATATATTAACAGCAACCAGAATTTTGCCGACCAAGTGTTCATTAATACGGGGTTTACAACAACATTATTTTATGCGTTTTGTACATTCAATTTTCAACAAATATTGTAAAAAGACAAAAAAAAAGCAAAAATAAAAAAAATTTCAACATTTTTACATTATTTTACTACGTGCATCCGACCGAACCCTACTTAAATCGTTGAATTCAAAAACTATTTAGTCGAATTTGTCTCAGCCTTAAAATAACCCAAAACGAAATAAAATAAATGCTCACTTTTTCTAGCGCGGCAAACTTTGTCGGCTTTAATTGTCGCCTCTTTAATATGCATATGGTACTCAATCAAATGATTCTTTTCGTGCTCAAAGAATTCGTCGACATCTTTCTAAACAAAAGAAATTTAAAGTAATGAACACATTTGTCAGTCACAAGTTTAGAATAATATATTTGGCACAGAATTAAAATAATAAAGATTAGCGAAAAAAATTACCTGTCCTGACAGTAAAACTTCGTCGGCCGATTGAGTGACGCGTTTGAAGAATGAGCCAACAATTTCCATTTTATTTTTTCCGCGAACAGAGAGCTATAATTAAAAGAGATTGTATGTACAAAAAGGATGTGTACATATTATTTAAACATTCAGAACGGAGAATCATTCGTTGATAATTGTAAATAGTACTCTACAATCTTCAATTTACAGTAACAGATGGGAGCCAGTGACGACATTCGATAGTAAAATAAAAGTTTTTTCATGCTTTATTATTAAATGCCAGCAAAAAAGTGAAGTCAAAGTCTAATTTGGGCCAATAATAAACAAGCGAGAAGATACAAAAGTACTTAAAGAAGAAAATTAAACAAAATCAAGTATATTTTGAGCAAATTTTGAAAAAATTATAGACCCCTAAAGTCCCGCCGGCTTAAACTTAGCAACACAAAATAGCGTAGAAATAATAAAAAAAAACACTCACGTCACTATCGTACTCCAAAAAGACCCGGAAAT
Source organism: Drosophila nigritarsus (assembly GCA_035044305.1). Classification (NCBI taxonomy): domain Eukaryota; kingdom Metazoa; phylum Arthropoda; class Insecta; order Diptera; family Drosophilidae; genus Drosophila; species Drosophila nigritarsus. The sequence goes on along the minus strand of JAWNMF010000512.1, from coordinate 23,646 downwards.
TTGCGTTTTGCCTAAAAACCGGATGAGCGGCCAAACGACACAAAAAGACCTCGTGCATGGCAACAGTTTTCTTAAACGTCGCCAGATATTCCCTGAAATTAAATAATAACAATGATATATTTGATGAATTATGACATCATTTCTGTAACGTGATGTCATTTATTTATAATAACTGTACAACAGAAAAAAATACACATTTACATTCAAGATTTTTCAAATTGGAAAAAATATATAAAACACATAATCAAAAAAAGACTGGATTTATTTTGAACAATATTTAAAAATTTTCAGACCAAAATTGGAGTAAAAATATAAAAATAACAAACTGCTCTAATTCCTGTTTCATCTTCAAAAAATCTTCTTTTGTCATGGTTGATTCGCCTTCGCCCAACTTTTGCAGTTTCTCTCTTGAGGCGTCAAAATCTGGGCGCGGTGGAGCCGGAGGAATCTATATGTAAAACCTAAGTAATCTATACGTGAAATAATAGTTAATGCCTTAAAACTTTAAAAATTAAAAATGAACTTAAAAAGAATAAGAATTTACGGCGCCAAAAAAAAACTTACCAACTCACGCCAAAAGGTTAAAATAAAAAAATGAACGTACAATAAATCCCGCGTAATCTTCATTTGTTTCAAGACAATTGTGCAGCCAGATGAACTCTTCGTGTTCCCTGACGACCGAAATTTCGCATTTAGCAAACTCGGGCATATCCGTCTTGGTGTGCACGGTATACTTTACCTTTAAATACCAAATTTAAAAAAGAAAAAAATATCGAAAAATACCTTGTCCCTTTCTGAAAGTGCGTCCGAAATGTCGACGGTCAGTGTGTGCTTTGCGTTCAAATCAATGTTCACTTCTTCGGTCATATTCTGAAAAATATAAGCAATTTAACTCAAAAATTGAAAAAAAGTAGTAATGTCTAAAAATAGATTATAAAAGACAATTCAAATTTTTAAAAATCTTTATTCAATATTTGCTTAATTTAAACTTGTCAGACTTAAAAAAGCAAATTGAAGCAATAGAACTAGAAAAATTAGCTACACAGTTTCTTTTATTTTCAGTTTTCACCAATTCGTAATCCAAGCTTTTCTTACCTTTTATTTTAAAAAGAACAAAATCCCCCCAACAAAATTTATATTCTTTTCTAAATAAAAAACTGTGAAAATTAATTTTCCAGTACTTCAACGAAACAGACTCTTTCAGCACTGTCAAAACAATGGTTGCATTTTTTTTTTTCATACTGATAACGTGCAACCGTAAAAAGGCAAAATCATTGCACTGTTAAATGTGCTCTACTAAAAAGTAATTGATTTAACATTTCCAAAACTGTAAGAAAAACAAATTTTTTTGCTTGTTTTTAACAAAACGACAAACAATCAGAAAAAAAAAGTTTAAAATAAAAGAAAAAAATTGAATATTTAAATTTATTTTTACGTAAATATTCACTATTTTTAAAAAAGTAATAAATTTGATTCATCAAAAAAAACAAATTTAATTTAAAGAACACTTTGCAAATGTGAGATTTAAAAGGCGTAAAACCTCTTTAAGAAATCCTGAAAATAAAACATAGCAATAGCAAAAAAATTGAGCCATCAACACAAAAAATCTAGACTTTGGCACAAGTATGCAAAAGCCGGAATGTCAAATCCATATTACCCGATTTCTTTAGACGCTCAAACTAAAAAAAGTTTTGGAAAAACATTGAGAACAATAGTGCAACAAAAATGTAATTTTACTGAGCGCGGAAAACGCCGGTCGGTTCGAATTTCTTATCAAAAAAAGACAAGTATTTTTGACAAAACATATTAGTAACGTTAAAATTAAAAGTAAAAATCTCCATTGCAAGACTATTAAAATTATAATATTCATAAACCCCAGTCTGAAAATTTTACCCCATTCCCAAATCAAATTTTTTGCAATTTTTTCATTCCCTGAGATGCTTTAACTGATAAAGTTTGCAAAAAAACATAGTGAGCACCGGTCTCGGATCATCAGAACAATATTTTAATACCTAGTGTTTTAAAGTCACATTAAAATTACGTACATATAATTTGCGGATAAAGTAAATTTTACAATTTGTGGAAACAAATCAGTGACTCGTATTCCGTCGAAGATCTACTTAAAATAAATTTACATTTATATTGCTGTTATTCATTTTGCTTTTATATATTATAAATTCAAAAAAATCGAAATCTTCATTCCTTATTTAACCATTAGCACTCGTGTGGGGAGAAAGTGAATGAATGAATCCGTTGCAATTAGAATTTTAAAGCATGCTTAAGGGGTGATGACCACTGCTATTACTTTAATGCAAAATCAGAGTATGCAAATAATCAGATTTTTGAAAACGGTGAAATCAAAGAAAAAAGGCCGATGTTTTTTTTCAGGTAGAAATTATCATCGTAGCACTTGACTTTATTTGAGATTTCAATTTAAGTAAATTTGGTCGCCGATGATATTTTGCATGCTTTATCAATTTTAGCACCTAAAAAATAACAAAAAAATTGCGTTTTAAGATTTTCGCCTAAATTAGACTTATTTCTAAAAAAATAGTAATTTTAAGTGAAGTAAAGACAAAAGAAGAAGCACTAAACCTTTCTGTAATTGTAAGAGTCGTCACTGTCTTCGTCATGCAAGTGCGAGTTTCCCAATGATTTGGGCACAAATATATCAAAAAACTCCTCATTAACTTGGGCTTCAACGCCGCAATTTTCACCGTTATTTGCGAAATTGCCAGCGCCCGTTTCTGGAGGCAAACTCAACGGATCAGATTTGCTGGCAAAATTCTCGTCGTCAGAAGTTAGCATTTCTTAAAACCAATAACCTTTACACATGTTCATTTAATTATGTAAAAATAAAAGCTATAATCCGTTTTCGTATAAATTGTTCCGGATATGGAAAACATAGAAATTAACGTATCGTTAGGGTTGAATAACAATAATCAATAAATGAATTTCATGCCCAAAATATATTCCCTTGAGCTTTCAGTAAGCTCTATTGTGGACTGGGCGCAATCTAAAAGGCTATTGGAACGCCAAAAATAATAAACATTGCAAAAAAATAAAAAAAAAAAATTTTCGTCACAAAAAAAAAAATTAAAAATAAAAATGAAATATACCCTGCAAAAGTGGGGAATTCAAATTTTTATTTTTTGAGACAAATTGTGCGGGAAATTTAAACACTTTTTATGTAAAATTTTCCAAAAGTTTCTTTCTTTTTGGCGAATTATTTTTCATTTTTTAGATCGTGTTCAGCCAAATACTGTATATAGCTGCTATTTTTGGCATCACTACAGGTCCCCCCCCCCCCCCCCCCAGCTTTAGAATGCAGTCGATTTTTTTTCAAACAGGGGCATCTGTCTAATACTAATTGTTCATTGTTATGAGATTTGTAAGATTGCTGGCCATTTGGTTCGACTCCCCATGGGGATTTTTTTTTTCTTATTTAATTTTGGAATATTTACGGTTTTTAATTATAAACTCCACTTCACCGAAAAAAAATTGTAATAATCCATTTTTGACGATTTATTATATAAAACGATTTTAAAATTTTTAAAAACAGTCCTTTATAGTAAAGTGCTTTACGGCTGCAGCTACAAACAATACTTCTGAGCTGTTTCCTAGGCGTTTTTGTTGTTTGTTGTTGTCTTCGTCATCATTTTGCCATTAATTTTTTTATTATTTTAGCGAAGACGTGAAATGTGGCTAGTCATAGCGCAAAGTTTTGGTGAGTTTTGCCTACTTTTTTTTATTGGTTTTCTGTTTTTTTTTGTGTTCAAAAATACATGTTATCGTGGTTAGAGTAAAAAAATTAACCATCAATTGAAATGGCTAGAGCGTTTTAATTGTTTTGCCGTATTTATTTTAGCCTATTTTAGGACTTATTTTTACAATCGCTCTAATATGACACAATTCAAATACTTGATTTATTTAATGTTTTGCTGATTGTTTTTTTTATGTTTTAAGCAACGCGCTACATGCCATATATAACTCTTCCGTTCGCGGTCGTCATCGGCACTGTCGGATATTATATTGAAGGCAAATTGTCTAAGCAAAAAAAAATTCCTTATTTGGATAAGCCGCTACGCGACCAATCCGCCAGTCGTCAAATCAGCGAAGAGATCCTACCGGGTTTTGAGAGTTATGAAGGCTGGGATGCAGAGAGGCAAAAAATTGTGCCCAAATCAAGTTTAGATGTAAATACGGGTCGAAGTTCGTTAGTGTAAATTTCTTAATTTTCGATTTTTATATATAAAAATTTAAATAAAAGTTTTATTTTTACAAGCAAAACTGTTTATATTTTATGCTGAGCTATTTATTGTGGTTATTAATTTAAGGAACGAACTAAGTGTTGTGTTTGTACAACACAATTGATATTAATTGTTTCTTGCGTGATATTGACACAACAACATTTTTTATTATTATTAATTGTCTTTTTTTAAACACTAAAGTCTAACAAACAATAATTAGGTTGTATATATTAGGTCAATGCGTAATTATGGAACTTTTTTTATTGATTGAAAAAGGCGTTTTGTTTATTTTATTTTCAAGAAAAAATGAGTTATGATGTTTATTGTTAAATAGTAATGAAGCTGTGCTGTCTGACTCATTTGACATACAATCACGGCGCGCACAACTACTGTATTTTTAGGAACCAAAATTTATTTTTGTGATTTCTCAATATTTAGAACGGAAAATTTTGCATCAGCGGTTTTCGATGCTCCAGATTTCAAAAATCTCATCAGTTGTAAAAAATTCATTTGATCAAGCGAAGCGACTTGTAATAAAGCAAAAGCTTTGATAAATACATTTAAATTAAACTTTCTTTTATATTATTTTCTACGTGTAATTTTATTACATCTCTTTTTCAAAAAATAAAGGAGCTCAGTAAGAAATTAGCAATATACATTCAGCCTGAGCTAAACTTGATATTACGCTTGAAAATGAATACTTTACTGAGTTTTTTAGTAACTGTTTTTTTGCTTTTTTTACGGCACTCATCGCTATCGCTCTCACTATAATCATCGCTGTCGCTGTCCTCATCGCTATCGCTGTCACTGTCACTATCCTCATCGCTGTCGCTGTCACTATCCTCATCGCTGTCACTGTCCTCATCGCTATCGCTGTCACTGTCCTCATCGCTATCGCTGTCACTGTCTTCATCGCTATCGCTGTCACTGTCTTCATCGCTATCGCTGTCACTGTCTTCATCACTAGCGCTTTCAGTGGTGGTTGCACTGTATGCATTTTTAATACCAGTAACATTAGAAATTGTTTCCATTAGATTTGGTACATTATACTTTGGCCCGACCTAAAAGAACTTAAAAATATGAGATAAAAAGCTTAAATTAATTTTAACAGTAATAAGACTTTATGGTATAAAAAACAATAAATATTTATAATCAATGTCTTACTTGTAGAGTTTGATTATTTTCTCCGATTAAGACAATATAATTCAGACTATCCATATTTGATTCTAAATCCGAATCAGTTTTGTCATGTTTTGGCGCATTATTCTATAAAAATTAGAATTGTGTTTAAAAATCTTATTTTTTACAATATGTGAGTTGATATCGGTTTACAGTATGTTAGATATATTAACCACCTAAAACGAAATAGCTATCATTTTAATATTAAATATGTCAGTCATTATCATGATATTCGAATAAAAAAAGTGCTTGAGTGAGCTTCTAATTTCTAACTTTTTATACACGTGCATACTTGTCAATAAAACCGTGTAGTTTTGAATATGTTACCCCGTTGTTTTGAGTGACTGTCACTGTTGGTTTGCCTTCATTAAAATAAATATGAAATGAGTAAAATAGCAGCAATACGCTAAGATATTTCATTTTTGCAATAATGTTGTTGATGAGCCTGAATGAATGCGTATTAAAAAATTGCATGTACATACATAGATATGCATTTAATTTAAAGCTGTTTATAGTGAAAGCACTGTTGAATTTGTTAACTGCAAAATTAATACAACTAAACAAAGTTTTAGTTTGAACTTAACAAGTATCCACCATTCATTCGTTGATGTAGTTGATTAATAACTTTTTAAAGTGCACCCAACTATATCAGTTTTTCGTTTTTTAGTGTCATTTACAAATCTGAGCTAAAGTATAAACACAAGCCACATTTTAAGATTATGCCTATGCCAAGTTTACGTTTAAGTGTTGTTTCGTTCAAACAAAGATTTGAAATTAAACTTGAGCACAACCCATTTTTTTTTATATTTAAAAAATTTAAATAGCCTTTAAGCAGAAAGTCAGAATTTGTTTACAACTATCTCTTTCGTTCTCTTTCCCAATTCTACAGTTAAATTTTCAAAACAGAAATTTCGACGCCCAGCATAATAATAAAATATTTGAAATAATATAACATTTAAATATAAAATTATTCAAATTATTCTGACGCATGATAATTTATAATAGTACATCTATGATGAATCTGCAAGTGATGATCATATTCTTGTAACAAAAATAAAAATTCAATCAATTTCCTGCAATGATAAAACGATTTTTTATATAGTTTAAATAATATAAGTGCATATGCTAATTATAACAATCAAATTTCATTTAGAAAACTATGAGCAGATTATAAATATTATGATTTTAATCTAAACACAATCTTAAGTCTATGCATGAGTTCAAAAAACGATAATTATAATTTAAGACTTTTTCTTAGTCATAGATTATAACTTCTAATTATAATAGTTAATACATTAATTTAATAGTACATGGCCAATTTACCATTAACAAAACTTTTTTTAATTTTTCCCACCAGTTTTTAACGGAGGGGGGGGGGAGCAAATTTCAAATAAATTTTTACCGCTAAATCTAAATCTAAATCTGTCCTTCCCCTTGTTAATTTTTTGCCTCCTATTAATAGGGAAATATTTACGTTTATTATTAAAATTAATTGAGTGTCACCAAACACCGAATCCAGGCACATTTATTGTGAAATTGATTTTCATTGTTAACCCAGAGGCACACACACAATCTAGGCCCAGGATCAAGTCTTAGGTACAAACTGATGAGATTTTTGAAATCTGGAGCATCGAAAACCGCTGATGCAAAATTTTTTGTTCTAAATATTGAGAAATCACAAAAATAAATTTTGGTTCCTAAAAATACAGTAGTTGTGCGCGCCGTGATTGTATGTCAAATGAGTCAGACAGCACAGCTTCATTACTATTTAACAATAAACATCATAACTCATTTTTTCTTGAAAATAAGTCTAAATAATTTTGACATTGTAGTATTTTAAATTTTTCGTATGCGGAGAAATAAATCCATAAAAAATTTTAATTTGTCCGCGCCTTTTTTTGACCTACAGCCTTTCTGTTCTGCCTCACCGTCCAAACGTGACCCAAGTTTTTGGTAGGCGCAAATTATGTTGGCGCGCTAGTTGGCTAGCAGTCAGGCGAGGGTAAAGAGAAGAATTCAACTTCCCATAATTTTTCTTCTCACTGACAGCATTCATTTTAACTCCTTTTCATTACACATTCCCCCTTTTTTATAAGACTGTAGTTATAAAATTTTGGCACATTGACTGCGTTGGAAATCGGCAGTAATTTAAGTGTTAACTTAATTACTCAAAAAATTTTAACGAATTAAAATTGGAAAAATCAGTGCAAAAAAACGAAAAAAAACGAAAAAATCAGATAAGACAATCTGAAGAAGTTCGCTCCAAGCTTATGATGGTCATATGTATATTTTTTAAAATTTACTTTAAATCTATTAACCCTTCTTGCGAAAATCTTCTTTTACTCTATCCACAGATTTTAATTTCAAATTTCAATACCAAAAGGTTAATTGACAAATTTTCTTTGGAAGTGAAACTTTGTTCATTTTTTTTCGGACAAAAAGTTTTATCGGCTTTTAACAAATGAGTGAACAAAACAAATCGTCACGTCTATATGTTTTTGGCTTATCTTGATCAAGAAAATTTGTATTCCATATAAATAAAAGAATAAATTGTTTTTTGGTTCTGTTAATTTAAATTTGGTTTGATTTTTTATTTGTATTTTTTAGTGAATTTTATTTTTTTATTGTTTTTATTACATTGTGTGTAAATTTCAACAATACATATGTCGTTGAATTGTTGTGTTAATATTTTTAACTGCATTGACTAAGCGGTAAACGTTAATAATGAAGGTAGAATTTTTTTCACGTGCCCTTTAATTTGCAACTTTCAACTTACAAAACAATACATTATGACTAAGGAATATAATTTAAATAAAAAAACAATACATTATGACTTAGGAATATAATTTAAATAAATTTGGAGACATTTGTATTATGTTTTGCTTAATGGTTAGAAAATTTTCAAGTTTATAAGTTGCTCAACTTGAAAATTAAACATTAAAAAACTGCAGTAATCGTTTCTGTAATGGGGCAAAACGTCCGATGTATTAGCATTTTGGGCAGCACTTACACCTGGACAGACGCATTTAAACATTAACGGATACCACTAAACTATATCTGTTACTTTCAACGACTATATTTACAAATTCTAAAATGTACTCTGATTTATAACATGTAAAGTTTCCTCAACATTCCGTTTTTTTAATCAATGGATTCATAAATTGTGAGATCAAACCTTTTTGTGTTGTTATTATAAAAACATACTTTTTTTTTAAAAACTCCAAAAACACTGTTTTGAAAGCTTTGTTGATATTTCGACTAATAAAATCATTTTATTCTTGGCTCTTAAGAAAAAATGGAGTCCAAGTTATTACTGCCTTCAACTACGTCAACAAACAAACAAACAGAAAGTAATCAACAAGTCAAAACTTACAAATACATTGGAATCTTGTTATTGACTATTCAAGCAAGCAAGGTAAACTTCTTATTGAATGTATACTGTAACATATTATTCAATTTTGGACAAGTGAAAGCCATGAGAGTTAAAAAATGTTTATAATTAATTTAAATTAAATTAAAAGAAATATATTTTATAATGATAAAGCACCATCATGGCATACATGCCATAATGGTGCTTTATCAGTTAAGTCAAGCCACAGACAACAGATTTTTCTTTTTAAAAATGAATCACAGATTAGGGATCTGAAATGACCACATATATTTTACAGATACGGACGCCGTTTACGTCATCTAACATTTTAAACTTGACATTAAAGCTATTGTGAATATAACGAATGGTTTTTAGTATGCCGTTAATGGTTAGGTCGACGCGAGACCGCGACACAACAAATGTGTTTATTACGACGGTTAACATATTTTTTATGGACATAATCAAACTTTTTGTCTGCAGTTTGGTATTGACGTACAATGAAAAAAGTTTCTTCAGGTATTATAACTGCTTTTCTAAAAATTTTATTAAAACAGCCTAGGGTTTAGATTTCTGATAAACTGTCGAAATGCAATTTTGGGCGATTTAATTGGGACAGCAAAAATTTGTGTGCCTTCACTTATTTACAATATCCAAAACAATTTGTATTATACGGCGCTGTCAAACTTGGAGTCAACAACATTTTGCGTAGGTATATCGCTGAATTTATATTTGAGTGTTTAACTATAAAATTGGAACCATAATGGAATAACAATTTTTGCATAATTATCTATTTAGGTTCTTTATCAAATGAAAATCCTTACAACAGCATTGATGCTGCGGGTTTTACTAAATAAGCCGCTCTCAAGAATGCAGTGGTTGGCGTTGGTAATTTTAATATTTGGGGTTGCTAGTGTTCAACTACAGTATGAACCGCCAAAATCTGCGGCAAGCATTAGTCACTATCAAAATGCTTTTCTTGGCTTTATCACCGTTTTCACAATGTGTTTTACCTCAGCATTTGCAGGTTTGAACTACCTTAAAGCTACTACTTAAAGCTAGTTCCTATGGCAAAGCTCCATAGGTGGTTTATTTGAAATAAAAAAAGGTATTTGAATGTTTAAAATACTCAACAAAAAATTAAAAATTGCAAAGCTCTCAAAGAAAAAAAAATTTCATAAAAAGAGTTTCAGGAGTGTACATGGAAAAAATGTTAAAGCAAAGTGTGGTAGATGTTTGGATGCAAAATATACGTTTGGCACTTTTCGGTTTAGTGATAAGCCTAATCACAATGTACATCAAGGATTCAGAAGATATTCGAAATTGTATGTTTGAATTTTTGTACCTTTTTTTATGGATTTAAAAAACATTTTTAGACGGGTTTATGGTTGGGTTCGACAACTTAGTCTGGATGATGACGTTTACTAATTCTGCTGGAGGATTGCTCATATCCGTAGTCATAAAATATGCAGACAACATTTCAAAGGCATATGCACAGGTAAAGCAGTTCATATGATGAGAAATAAAAAAAAAATTTTCAGTATAAATTTCCAAATGTTGTTATAATCTAAAATAATATTATAATTTTTAGAGTATGGCAATAATAGGAGCTGCAATTGGATCGTGGTTTTTGTTTGATTTTGTGCCAAATTTAATGTTTTTGTTTGGAACTTTTCTTGTTATTGCATCAATTTATATTTATACAGCTTATCCACACAAATGTCGTTAATAAAATTTGACACTGCACAAAAAAAATAAATAAATAATCGAAGTAAACATAATAAAATTAAACACAAAAATGCAAAATAATATTTTAAAATCAAAAAAACATAGGCTGGAACGTCGATTTGAGGCATGCCACAAACACAAAACACGAATGAGGAAATAGCAATAAAATCTCTATTGTAAACTCAGTATTTTGAAAACGATTTGACTCCGCAAATTCAGCAGAATTCTTTAATTCACTTTTTATTCTGACTACGGATTGAGAAATGGGCTCAGAGTCATTTTACAACAATGGCCAAAACCGATTTTTGACATAAAAACAAAGCGCTTGTCATGTACAGAGAAAAACTTAAAGCGCATAAAAAATCATTCAGTAAGAGTTAAAGTGAAGGGAATTTTGCAATTTGTTCTCCACCTTCCCCCATTAAGTCGTTAGCACATTTTAAATTGTTTAAATGACATTTTTTTAATAAAGAACACAAATATGGGTTCTGCGATTTATGGTTTAGCATGAAGAGCACCCACGTTTTAACCGTAAAATAAAAATGCAGATGCACAATAAATGAAATACTTTAAAAATGTATTTCATTTGAACAGTATTTGCTGGTTTAAAACTTTTTGGTAAAATTTAAATAAAATCGTAGTGGGTGCAATTTTATGTGCCAATAAAGTCGTGCTAAGATACAACTTTTTCTTCACTTTTTAAATTTAAAAAATTAATCAAGTTTTTATCGAACATTGACCTCTTTTTTTACACACAACATACTGTTTTTGTATCGGACGGAATCGGTGAATAAATTATGATGGAAGAGGAGCCGGTGCTAAAACTGTTATCAACTGTTAATGAGAAAAAATCCAAGGTGTTTGTTGCGAAGACAGAAAACGAAAGTAAGCATTTTTTGCATATTTTAGCTATTTTTTAAAAAGCATAGGAGCTCTTGCAGCTCCCTCTTTCCAATTCTTTATAATTTTTGTTTTGAATTTGCAGTGTTGTCGAAAAAACTTGAAGAACTCACAAGTGAATTGTTGGAAGCGAAGTCCAGTCATGTTCAACTTCGCATTGCTGCCGAGCAAGCTTTTCAGACGTTAAATTGCAATCACATCAAGGCTGTTATGTAAGCACACTACCACTATTTTTTTAAATACTTTATTAAAATAATGTTCAGTTTCAAGGAATCAAAACGTCGAAAAGCTGAAATGTGCGAGCATTTAAAGCAAATTTCAAAGGTAATAATTTTGTCACATTTTTTACTGTATTCGTAATCAATTAACTCAAATATACAATTATGGAAATGTTTGGTTTAAAGTAACCAAATAAATGATGAAAAGAACTAAAATAAGCAAATAACAATTCTTAAATTGCAGGAAGAATGTATTCCACAACAGAAGAAATGTCATCAAGAAGCTCAGTCGTTAGCTAAAGGCTTTTTGAAGGAATCTTTATCTGCTCCATGGATTCCGGAAAAAAAAAAAGTTTGTTTTTTCTCAAGCAGAACAAAATAATTTCTATTATTTGATTTTTAGCTGTTGAGTGAGCTTACTAACAATGTTGCCGAATTGGAAGAAGTCCACCAGGAACTGCAATCTATGAACGCTCAAATTCTGGAACGAAAGGAATTGAGTAACAATTTTTTTACTTTTTAAACTTTTAATTTGCTTAATATTGATTGATTGAATTTATATAATGTTAGAGAAAAATGAGCCTTCTTTTGTTAATTTATAGTTGAGTTGCACAGTCGTTATCCGTTCCGCACCTTCTGTGTCGATATTATCACTTATTGCCGCAAATCGGCAGCGCTAAAAAAGCTTTTGCGCCGTGAAATACATAACAATGAAGAAGTTTGAAATTTTTTGATTTTATTACAGCGTTAACTTTGTATGTACTTTAATTTATTAATTTTTTGATACCGTATTTTATAATAAGCCACAAGTGTTATAAGCAGTGCTGGGTAAAGGCTCCAAAATCGACTCACGGCTCAAGCTTTGGCTCTAGAGCAATTGAGCTATATGACTCCACTGCCTGAGCCGCAATGAATCCATTTTAGAGTCAAGAAAGCTAGCAGGCTCGTGAGCTCTTTTATTTATTTTGACGCATTGAACTCAAAAGACCATATAATTTTTTTGAGCTGTTTGACTCAACGGCTCATTTTGGGCTAGAAAATTTTTTCCATTTTTCTTGATGCTTCAAAAGGCTCAGATGACTCAAAAAAAATTTTCTCTGACTTTTTTTTCCTTTTGAGCCGTGAGTCGACTTAAATGACTCAAAAAAGTCAAAAAAATGTTCTTTTTTTTAAGTCATTGGAGTCGACTCACGAGCTGCGAACGGCTTAGATAGCTTTGTAGCATCTTAAATATGAGTCGGCTCCTAAGTGAAAAAAAATTTGACTCTGAAAAACAATTTTTGAGCCACATAGCTCAGGTTCTGAGCTAAATGAGTCATTTGAGCAAGAGATGATTTTTCGATTCATTTAGCCATTTGATTTAACTCAAGGCTCATGAGTCAGTGATCTGAGGTAGACTCAAATTTTTTGGTTGACTCACAAATCTTGAGCCATCAGCTTTATCAAAAGGCTCCGATCAATATGAGCCTGATTAACATGAGTCGTTAAGTCGAGTCAGCTTAAAAGGATCGCGATCCTTTTGAGCCTTTTACCCAGCACTGGTTATAAGACTTGTTAACTGTTTAAAACAGTTTAATTACAAATATTTATTTAATTTAACTGTTGTTTAATTGTTTCCAGATGAAGTTAAGAGTTCCAGATAAAGGTATTGATGATTCCCAAGACTACACAGCGTCCCAAGTCCAGTCTCATTTCGTTCAGTCGCTACAAACGCAAACCCTCTCCCAGGATTTGGAAAAATGTAATAGACTTTATACGCTAATTAACATTCAATCTTTGCTCATTAAATGTTTTTTTAGCTGTTCTTGAAAATGGTAATGAAGAAGATGTCGAAGATGACGGCATGGAATCTATTTCGGAGGAAAATGTAGAAGTAGCACCAGATTCCAAAAGATTAAATACGTCGGCAGCTTTGAATGCATCTTATTTAAACAATGACCCGGAAGAGTCCATGTACTTGGCCGTTGACTCATTTATGGTTGATGTATTCCTATTTTGTGTTAATACTTTTTGTATATCAATGGTATTATATTTAGGATGATTTAACGAGTCCAACCAAAAATCACGTAGTTATTGACGAAGACCAATTTGAAGATGATGACTTTGAAAAGTGTAAATATTTTTACTTTTTTTGTTACAATTGTTTTTATGAATTTGTTGTAAAAAAAAAAGTGAAAAAAATTTATTATTTAGCCATTATCGTGAACAACAATGAGCAAGAAGCAATGGATGTTGATGCGGCCCCATCAATTTCCTCAACACCTCGATCGCCGTCAGTGAATCCGGCGCCGCTAGTCCTGAATTCATCGCCTGTATTTGCGACGCCTGCTATACCTATTAGCGTTGCTGCAATACCAACGACGTTTCCAACAGCTCCCACGGTTTCCGCGGTACAAACCTCAAAAAAGGCGGAGGATAAAGAAGCGTCATTTTTTGCAATGAACTCATTTGTAAGTAAAAAATTATTTTCTATGATTTAATCGGTTTTGTAATTTGGCTTTCCGGTCAAAATTTTGTTCAGTTTATTTTGTATTTTGAGGCCTAATCCTGCAATAATTATTTCACTCAGTTTTTGACTTTGGGTTCAAAAATAGAATTCACCATTTTTTTTATTTTAAATCCAACTTCTAAAAGGAAGTTGGAATCGAATGTAATTCTTCAAAGGTTTTATTACAATTAAAATTTAGAATGACTCTGGTATGAAAAACAAAATTGGTGAACAGTCGATGAACGAGGACAATGATTTTGAGAAATGCAAGTTTTTCTTAAGACTTTTTATTACTTAAAATTTAAGTTTTAAAAATGTTTTAGCCGCTGCGGGCGATTTTATGACAATGCTCAACATGGTTAATGAGAGTCAAAACGCCAGCAGTTGTGGTGGCGGCGCATTTTTCGATCTGTTTGGTGGAGACGCTGACAAAAAACAAAATGGAAACGACTCACAAGAAAGTACAGGCGGACTTTTTAACTTCAACTTTGGCAATTCGTCTATGGATGACGGACAAGGCGATGGAGCAGCTAATGCCAAAAAATCGTTTTTCGATTTTTAACGTGCAATAATTCTGTTTTTCGTGATAAATTAATTGGATTTGCTCATTCAAAGTGGCAAAATATTTGTATAATTCTTCTTGTCAAAAATGTAGTTCCGTGTGTTTAATCCTTTTTGTTAAATAATATATTAAAGTGTGAAATATAACTCTGCGATTTGAAATGTGTATTGTGCAAGTATAGGTATAAAAAAAATATTGCGATATTTATTGCGTCGCCAGGAAATTAATCAATGGGAAGTTCTTAATAAAATAAAAGTCTCATGTAGAACTATAAAATAAACGAGCATATTGTCCATTTACAAAGAATTGAAGCTTTTGAGCAATCTCCGTTACAGTAGTAGATGGTAACAATAAGTAACAATTAAATTTAAAATGTTTAAAATAGAAAACTTTATTCTTGTGATTTTTTTTGCTGTTACTAGTTGGCAAAAAGAATTTTTGAATTGCTAATTTATTTTTTTGTCCCATGTGTAATAAAGTCATCGATAAAGGATATCAAAAATTAAATGTAAACACATTTTCGAAATATGCCAACAAATCCATCAGATAATTATGTTACAGTAACAAGGCTCCCGTTACAAAAAGTTCATTGTAAATTCATTTGTTTAAGTTAAATTTTACGGTACATTTTATGTTCATTATTTCTAAAACGATTAATAATAAAGAAATTTGAAAAACTAAAAATTCTAAATTTTCCAAAAATTTTCACATATTAGAATCTTTTCGAGTATTTTACAGGAATTTAAAAATCTTGGAGTTAATCAACGTTAGAATATCTTTGTTAAAAATTTGATCATAGCCACTAAATCTTTTCACTGTTTTGAAATATACACAGATAGCCACAAAAACTTTAAAAAATTTTTAATTTGGCCTTTTTTTTACAATTTCGGAATATTTTAAAACCGAAAATTTCCGTTTCGAAACGGTATACCGTGTGGCAAACCGTGTGGCTTGGCTACTGTACTTGATAATGCAATTAGACTGCTATTTTTATTTTGTAGCGTGAAAATAACATTATAAATTGTGAGCATTATAAAAACATTATACCGTAATTCAACCATTTTTTGAGTTTTGCAATGTTTTTTTTTATGCTACCGACTTCAACTAAATTTTGCCATTTAACTTTTGCGTTTAAAATTTTCTGTTTTACAAACATTTTCATTAAATTAAAAAGCATACATTTTCACTAAATTAAAAAGTAAAAATTTCGATGATAGGCTGATCCCGCAATTTTTTTTAAAAATTTTAAAACTTTTTTTTGGCGTTAATTCAAAATCGCTTCGGATTAGACATTTAGAAATTCGACCCCAGCACCCCTAATTTTTCCACTTTTTCAAGATGCTCAATAAATTTTTTTATTGCCGGTATTGACGTAAAATTGTGGTTAGTTATAAAGAATTGCGTGTAGAATAGTATTTTTAGGACAAAAGACAGGATAATGTTGCGCAACTTTTATTTACAAGCCATTTTTCGAGCTGTACTATTTATAAAAATTTTTCAAATCTAAAAAAATTGTTTTCGATTGTAGAACAGCTCTATCATCGTTTTGAAATTGACGTGCAAATGTAAACATTGCCACTACGGATTTTCAAAATGAAAAAAATCTTTCATTTGCGGTAAATTCATTGTATGACATTCTGTCAAAAAAACCACAATGTTAATGAAAAAAAACATGTTTTTACAAGTTTGAGATGCAAAAACTGATTTAATCAGAATTATTTAACAACAGAATTTTCCTATTAAATTTTCCCAAAGGATTATTAATTTTCCTATAATTCTATGGTTTAGAAAAAAATCTCATAATTGTTCAGGCCAAAAAAAGCCTATTCGATTTGTTCAAACTGAACTAAAATGGACAAAATCATTTAAACACTAAAAGCAGGGACATTTTGCTGTTTTTATGGGCTTTCGATTTCTTTTCTCACATTTTGCATCTATAATTAACATATACGAGTTAAGCAATAACTTATGAGGTTTAAAATCGGTGAAAATTGTACTTTAAAATTTATTACATATGTTTTATATGATTTTCGGCGGCGTAGAACAATTGACCAACATTCATCAATCATTAAAGCTTGAATAGCACAATGTTGATTTGAAGTTGTTCTGTAACTGAAACAAATCCCTAGTGAAATTTAACCAATTTAAAATTTTTTTATATAACTTAAGTGGCTAAAGCAGGTGATATAAACTGATATTGCCATTACAAAATTTAAATTCCCGCGTTATATAATGACAAATAATAGGTTATTTTTCACGGATATTTTGCCAACCACAAAAGAATAATACAATCTAAAGAAATACAACCTAAATCAACTGATAATTGTCGCTTGGGTGCAATTGAATTATTTTACACAAAATGGAACGTTGCCGAGAACCAATATGAAACATTGCGCCATGAAAATTTAATATACCATAAAATCATTAAAAATTGTATATTACATAATAGACTTTATGATATACGGCTGAATGTGTTGGACACATTGGACACTACGATGCCATCACAACGTTAAATAAATTTATTTTTAAATTCCCGTTTTAAAATGATACATATGGGTCTAATGAAAGATTTTTTTCGTTTTAAAAATCCGTGGCCACGTCATTTTTAAGTTTACAAAACAGGAATTCCGATTTCAGAAAGACTTCTGGGACCATTATTTCTTGGCAATCATGAATACACAGTTTTTGCTAGGCTAGCATGACCATTGTAATTTCTGTCCCCCATTTCAACCCCACATTTCAAATGTGGACACTTTTTAAATTTTTTTTGTTTAAACCAAAATCCAATGACCAGACCATCGTTGACTGAAGATTTAAACAAATCGAGCGTCTTCAAATTGTCTCTAAAATTAATCAGATGATCATCACGAAATTTCAAGCCAGATTTTTATATTTTTGTGCCCACTTTCAGCTGAAACAGACGTGCCAGATTATGTCGTATAATTTCTGCTCAAAGTCATGAAATGAATTCCCGGGACGGCATTTTTTGGAAAATTATTTAAATTTTTTGGTATTATATTTTTTCCCAGTCAACGTTTTGTGAAGAGTGGTCTGGTCGCCAAACATCGTAAATGATGCATAACTTTTAGGTTTAAATTTTCAAAATTTGTAGAAGGTCGTCGCTCTTTATATTGCAATTGCTAAATCAAAATATTGATTCTCCACAGTTCAAGTTTTTCTCCCTACAGTTTTGAGTCATTTTCGCTATAAACTTGATATTCTACAATTTCACGTATTGCGTTGTAAAAAATGGTTTTTGTAATAATTTTTTGTAGGTTTTTTTTAAATAAAAACCTCATTGCACCATGAAGTGAATTCTAGTGTTTTACAAACAAAGCATTTCTATTTCTAAGTCCACACGGACCCACAATTCCTGTTTGTACATTAAAAGATTTTCCATCAATTTTTGCATAGAAACGTTACTTCTAGAACTTAGTTTGCTCTTTTCTGATTGGTCGCTTTTGTCCGCCATTTTTTTCTTTTCTTTTTCACACTCTCTTTTGTTTGTTTGCTTTTTCTTATTTTTCTTCAAACTAACTCAGTCTTGTGCAGAGAATGTGTTGTTTGCACTCACAACTTGTGTGTGCTGCCTTTTTGCTATATTTTCAATCAATTTCCTATAGTTATTATGAAATAATCGGTCTGATATTTGTTATAATTGCGTTTATGCTTTCATTTTACCTTGTTTAGCTCATGATAATTGCATTTTCCTAAATTGCAATGCATAATGAGTATATTTTTAGGTTTATTTAATAGTTCGTATTCTTTGTAACCCGTAGATATTCATAAACACTCAATTATGTTCTTTTTTAACAAATTATTTTTTAGGAATTTGCCGTTCAACAATGTTTTCATCATCCTTGGCTTATGGTTATTCGGATGAATTAAGCTCATCGCCTAGTCGTTTCGACGACGACAATAACTTTGATACTTCCTTCACACCTACTCAACTGTTGTCATTAGCTATCAAGAAACGGCGTGAGTTGTATCAAGAGAAAGGAAATGATTTTAGGCGAGAGCTTCTTCATGCGGGTATGATTCGTGCGCTTTGTAAGCACTTAGGAGAGGGACGCGCCATGCGCAGGCGGTCTCGTCGTTCATCTCACCACCGTGTACGCTCTGAAAAGCGGACATGGGGCAACGAGTGCTACAATGAAGATAGAGGTTGGTTTTACTTTTAGTTTCAAAATTTTGCCTTGTACAACTCTTTGTTTTAGACATTTCAAAGGACAGCGCATGCGAGTCCGAAGCATCATCAAACTATTCCCCATCCACTTCTCCACCGAACCAGGTTGTGCCTTTGGACGACACTCGACATTTAAGTGAGAGTCCTCGTCTTTCGTTTGATTCTGGTAAATGCGAAATTCCGAACAAACGTCCCAAATTTAGCATTGATAGAAAGGTCTGTTCCGACGATTGCCACAACATTATGGATTGTGATCCTTTTGGGTTGGACGAACTGCAAAGTTATGCAAACCCATCCTCACTGCCCGAAAACTATTCAGTGGAATATTGCGACGTAATGTGGAACTTTGATGGTAAATTTTTTTCTTTTTAAATATTAGCGCATTAGAGGTAAGTGACAGTTGCTCTAATTTCTTTTCATTTTGCTATCAAATAAAATCATTTTTACAATGTGTTTAATTTATTCACAAGTGTAAATGTTTCTTTTTGTACAGTGTACAATCGTTCATTCGTTTGCGTTGGCTAATAAAGCTGTGTCTCAAGGCGTATTCACCCACGTTTACGCTGCTTTTTTTGACACGACATTTTGGTGAATTTTTAATTCGAACGTTTTATCAAATTGAAATATAGCCTAAATTTTTTTTTCTTTGATATTTTTATCCATAAACCAAATTAATCATTTTTTTAATTTAGATTATCAGAAAAACGGGTATTCAAATCGTCTCAACGCTGACAGCTGAGATTCTTTTGAGGCGTAAATATGTGTCTGCACTGTGATAGCAATCGTAACTCAATTCTACTTATTGTTTCATTCATCGTTGAATGCTTTTTGAAGCAAACTTGGGATTTTATTTCTACACGGCTTGCGTCGCCTCGATTTAGATCGCCAAGGGTTCTTCCTACAATTGAATATAATTTGTTCTTTTAAATTTTTTTTTGTTTTTTGCTTTAATGATGTGTTATATGATAATATTATTGAGTTTTGATTTCTATTAAAAAATGTACAATTTTTTGCCATATGTTTTTTTACAGCTCGATTACACAAAGACAATTTCCCGTATGAAGAAGGTGTGGTGATGATGAAGACAAGCTCTTTACTGTGAGCCTCTAAATTGTATCAATTGGGTTTGATCTACCTTAAGTATTATGTTTGTTTGAATTTATTAAACAATTTACATTTGTTTATGTTTTGACAGAAGGAGATGTGTTATTTTAGATGTTTGCGTTAAAAATTGCGTTGCGCCGGCGAACATCCTGACCTCCAATTGAGTTTTGCGCTAATATAATGTTTCTCAAAGGCTAAGAGTTTGTAAAATTAAATGTTTTTTTTGTTAAATATTTTCTTAAATTTTTTTTTATGAAGTACGGAACTTTCTTCCGTAAAAGGCGTTATTGACGGGCCTTCATATGTGCACTGCGGTTTGAGGTTGTCTAGTTTCTTTTTTTTTATTCTAAAGTTTGTCTTTGGTTGAACTAAATCTTTGATTTAAGTCGAAAACGAATTCGGGCTGAATATATTTTTTTAACCTTATAAATTTATGTAAAATCGAATTATCTTCATTTGAAGCCACCAGTTTAACTTAGTAAGAATAAAAACTAAATACTCCAAAACGTTTTTATAGCCAAAAAATTTGAAACTTTGCTTAAACCATATCAAGTTGTTGGATGTTGTTCTTTTAGAAGCGTGCGCATGTTTGTGTGGCAGCAAAAAAAAATATTGCTTGCGTCAATTAACGGTTGTTTTTCTATATTTTTTCATGTTGTGTCAGGGTTTTTTAATGGGGAGGGCACTGCTTGATTTTCAGATTCGGAAGCGCTCTTTTTTTATTTCTTTTCTAATTTTCGTTTTTTATGAGCAGCGTCGGAGTATGGTTTGGTCAGTTTTGTTTGACTATTATGCTAAACCAAATTTTGGAAGAGCCAAATAATGCTGCTACACCCATTTTGATTTTTAAATCGTTAAAAAATTTTATTGTCAACATTTTTCTCTCTCTTTTTGCCTGAAATCATTAAGCTTTAAACGAAGAGTTTTTTCCTCAAATTTTCCGAACTTTCTTTTATAATCTCCTTGCAATTTAGTGTTTAAAATCGTTTCTCGATGTAAGATCCTGCGATGACGGTTGTTCGGACATGACGGTTGTTGTTTATTTCTTTGTTTTTTGTACATACGTTTACTTAATTGGATGGGGGCGCTGGAGTATTTTTCAGATTCATGGCGTTGCTTATTTTTTTCTCTGCCATCTGAGCAGCTTTTGAGCCGTCCGAGCATTGCACAAATTGGATGGTCGGTTTTTATTGACTACATTTAGTTTAATTAAAAGTGGTATTGGTTTTTTGAAAACGTCGTATATCTAAGGAACTGAATAATGCCTATAATTTGAGTGATAGGACATTTTGTATCAAAAGTTGGCAAAACTGTGTTTTGTTTCAAACTGTTTTTTGTATTTGCTTTTGCAAAAATATTGTTTGAAGTTAATATATTATGGAAATAGATTGTAGAGCCATTATGTCTGCGAATCAAATGCCTAAAAGCCAATAGTCATAAAAGCGGCTGATTTTTTTAATCCTACATTGTTTCTTCTAGAATATTTATAAATCATTTACAACACGCCTTACCCTTTTGATAAAAATGCCAAATTTATCAGGTTTCTTCAAAATGAAAATTTTTAGCTTAACAATTGGTAAACATTTAGGACCTTTTTTTGGTTTTTGTTTTGATTTGTATCAAACTTTTTTTTGATGCTAATTT
The DNA here is from genome assembly GCA_035044305.1 of Drosophila nigritarsus. Lineage (NCBI taxonomy): Eukaryota > Metazoa > Arthropoda > Insecta > Diptera > Drosophilidae > Drosophila > Drosophila nigritarsus. The sequence goes on along the minus strand of JAWNMF010000512.1, from coordinate 2,020 downwards.
CTCTAACCAATTTGGCTAATTTGAAACAAAATTTATGGCTCTTGTTTTTTCTCTCGTCCTCACAAATTTAATTCAGCTTTCGGCTTTAACGTTGACGTCGATGAAAAGAGGGCTGCAAAATTGAATTTTTGATTCAATCTCGAAGCTGCGCCTGAGATACGTTTTAATCGAACATAATTTTCTTTTTGTTTTCCAGGTTTTTTTTAACTTTAATTTATTTTAGCTTTTATAAAAGGAAATAAATTTTTTATAAAAATTTGTGTTTGTACCAAGAAAAATTTGTTTTTAACTTCCTTTACACTTTAAAGCGCACTTTGGCTTACTGAAAAGTGAAGTTTTTTGTGGACCACATTTAACTATCTTGATACCCACTTTTTTTTGTTTGTTTTGAAATAAATTGAAAGAAAAAAGGAACATTGAATTGTTAAACAAAATATTATTAACAAAACTTTGATGCCTCTTTGATACAGTTTTGTTTTTCTCCATACAAAAAATCGCTTTCCCCTCCAACGATCATCCACTAATCTTCTTCTATGTAAAGCTTTACTTAAAAATTTGGATTTTCTTTTATTTCATCCACAAATTCTCTTTGGAGAATCAAAATTCTGAATGAGTGATCAAAGTAAAAAAATTATAGTTTTACTCTAGAGCAATTTTTTATTTTCTACCAGCTGTTCACCCACTTTTGCCTCCTTCCTTTTTAGCACTTTTTCTCCCAAAAAAATTAATAATACATAAAAGCTTTTACTATATATTTGGGTTACAGTCATTTATTTCTTTAATAGTCGTGAAGACTTTATTCTACCTTAAATTTTATTTCCTTATAAATTTTTTTTATAGTTTTTTTTAATAATAAAAAAAAAACTAGAAAATGGAAAAAAATCTTCTCTCAGCGTCATATTTTTTTACTTATTTGAAGATTAAAATTTTATTCTTTCTTTAAACTGTTTTCTATGGTCTAAAATTAACAATAATCTTTGGCTGGAGCAATTATCCTATATGTGCGATATTAAACACTTATATTTTCCAACAGTGCTAGGATCAGGAACGTTTATTGTTAGCTGGAGAAAAGCGAGCATTAGCCCATGAAATATGACGGGATAAAATCTAAACAAACATTTTTCTCTGATTGTTAATAACACCTTTTAAAACAAGCGATGTTTTCCCATAAGCTTAGTACGTGCACAAAATAATTAAAATCTAGTTTCTCTATTACGGCAAAGGGGAAATTATACTTTTTGAAGGCTTTCCCACAACTAATTTTGTGTGAAAAAGTTTTGTTTTTTATGTTTATGATTTGTGAACTGCTTGGGTTTTTTCTCCTTTTTTTGAGTCTTATATGTATTGTAAGTTTCTACAGTCCGCATAAATTGATATTGCAAATTAATTATTTATCAGTTTTTATGATTTGCCACTTACAATTTATTTGATATTGGTCACAAAACATTTGAGTTTCAATATTTGGTCAAACGTATACTTAAAGCATAGGACACTTGGCCCGTAGAGGGGGGCACTCGATAGGTTTATTAATATTCTCAAATAACAAAAAAAGGACGAGAAGGGATCATTTTAAAGGCTTTTAATTTTTATAAAAATTTGAAATTTTCTTTACAATCTTTAGTTGGTTTACTTAGCTTCGTAATATTAAATATATGGCAAATTTGATTGGGATATAGAATAAACAATAACCGGTTTTTTATAATCAAAACCAAAAAATAATAATGATAATGATAAACAATGAGCATTTTGCCAATTAAGCAAAATTGAAGTAGTATTTTTTTTAAATATTTTAATTTTTGCTACAGGAAGGTGTTTTTATTAGTGTTTTTTGCTGTTGAATTCTTTAGGCAGTTTGATTAACGACCTTTTTTAAATGGTTTTTCATTTTTTAAAGTTGGAAATTTTACCTTGCAGCGAGAGGCAACAAATCCCCCAAAAAATGCAAAGTTTTTATGTAAATAAGCGGTCTCGACATAACATTGTGTGATTAAATGTATCGTTGCGCCTGAAAAATCATAAA
>JAWNMF010000511.1:0-29658 GCA_035044305.1 Drosophila nigritarsus | reverse complement strand
TCTGTAGGCTGGACAGCAGTACGATAACACAACAAACGCACCTAAACGGCAATCCAGAAGTAAAAGAAACACCGAACGAAGCAGAAACGCTCACGGACGAAGAGTGCCTAATGATGATTGCAAACAAAAAGTGCACACATGGAACATTGAAGAGATACCGCAAAATATTCCGCACGAATAACGCAGTCAGGATCAACCCACCGAACAGATTCACGAGTTTCATCTCGGGACAAAAAACAGACATCAAACGAAACTGTATCTTTATTCCAGTTCAAATATTTGCACACCACGGCAACGATAAACCATTGTCAACACTAAGCGATCTTTCCAAATTCAGCTACAAAAAAGGGAGCTGCCGAACGGGAAAAAACGAAATATACTATTGGACGATTAACAAACTATGCGACTACATAAGATTATACGAAGGACAGGCCTACATGACCAGCAAGACACTAATCGTGAACGAAATGCATTCTATGTTGACCTTCAACAGTACGACCAACAACGTAATTGTGGAAAGTCCTTGAAACTCACGCATCAGGGCCTCGCGTTTAAAATTTACAACCGTCAACGGCGAAATATCGACGTTTCTGACAAAGAAACAAGGGACATAAAATACGTTGAGCACATTAGCTTCACTATGATCAGGAAACTGGCATCAGCCATCTGCCATCACATCCACCAACAGCAGAAACAACTCGAAGAACTAATCAAACTTCAGCCTACTGCATACATCAGAAAAATGTTAAACAAAACCAACGTCCACGCACGGAGCATAGGATCCAACCTCATTGAAGTCGACATTTGCCACGAATTTCAAAGGGAGGAATACGAATTTCTACCCAATCCTAAGAAATGCGCAATCGCCGTCAAAATAGGCGCAAGAAGGTTTCACCTCAGAAGACGCGATTTAACATTACACGAGACAGAAGATTAAGCAACCGAAGAACGATGCGAGGAAAAACTGCTAGTCGAAATCGAAGGGCAGCTACACCAATACGTCCGAACAATGGGCGAAACGTACAAAGTGACGCAAACAATTCAAGGAAGTCAAACCGTCAACAAACCAGAAATAGATTGGAGTTTCCTCAAAGATGAAGTAATAATTAGAGACGTCCTCACGCACTCGTCCAACTCATTTAACGATATAATCATAGCCGAAGTAGAAAAAATGGCTGAAGCTAAGACGGAAGCAATTACAACAAATAATGAATTTCTGGAACATGAAACAATAGAAGAGGATATTCTGGAAACAATAAAGTCAAGGCTCCAATGGGTCTGGATCGCGTGGATAACTATAATTGGCGCACTTATAACATGGGGAGGAATTAACAATCTACTATCATACTGCACGGAAAGAATTCCGACGAGAGGGAAAAAAGTTGTGAGGTTTGCCGAGCAATCCGTTTCCGACAATATGGAAACATCATTCGAAACGGAGCCAGTAAGGCTTAAAAGAAATCCGTCAATAACCAAAGCACTAATGAACATTCGGCAACAAAAAAGGGTCGCGAGGTGGCAATGTGGCAAACGCCATGAAAATCAATAAATGAAAATCAAATAAAAAATGAAAAAAAATAAAAAAACTTTTTACAACAGAGATTTAAATGATAACAATAACAAATTTTCCTACAAAACTTAAAAATTTTTTTTTCGCTTTTTCGTTTTTTCGTTTTTCATTCTTCTTCTTCTCTTGCTGGCGGTTCAATATTTTTGAAATAATTTTTGTGCAACTATATTTTTTCCGTATTTATTTTAATAAATTTTATTTCGAGTAATTTGTTCTCAACATACAAAAACTAAAATTTCGTACAGGGGGGTCTATGTCAAAAAATTCTTTATAGATAGGTTTCTTTGGTCAATAGACCACTAACAAAATTTATTGCTTTTTTAAAATACTTTTGTCCTAAGAGAAAAAAAGCATTATCAACTTAAATTGGCTCCAATTTTTTTTGGTACAGCTCTAAAAGGAATTGTAAATAAAAATTGAGGAACATTATCTTTTTTAAATCCCAAACATATTATTCTACACAATTCTCTGTAAATAACCAAAATTTTATGTCAACATCGGCAATGGAAAATTATTTTTTGAAATTCTTAAAAAAAGCAAAACTTGGGGGGTGTTGGAGTCGAATTTTAAACATTTTTTTAAAAATGCTACTCAAGCTTGAAAAAAAACTACAACGCGATCCGACGGTAAGAAGAAAATCTGTGACATTACCATTGAGCCATTTGAACTGATTTGAAAACGTATTACCTCATTTGTAAAACAACACATATACGGTTCAGTGTAAGCTTTTTAGGGTCTTCTAAATAAAAAACAAATGAGAATACTCCATCTTTTTTTGATTTTAAACTAGTCCTGTCCGATAGGAAATCCTAAAAAAATTTTATGGACTACTTTCCAGCCTCGTTTTGGAGCTAAGCTGGTACTTGTTTAGATTGACCCCACAGATATCTCACTTTTTTTGAAATTTTTTTTTATTTAAAAATGCTCATCATTATTTGTAACTAAACAGTAGTGAATCCGCGGTGCCGTATTGAGATTTATTTTGCAATTTCAATTTTTGCCATGCACTCTCGATGTTGTGTGGCATCCTGTTTTTGGGTTTTTAAAGTTTTCAAAATGATTAACTTTAATGTGCTCATAAAGCAATTGTTCGTTATCATCAAAGAACCTATATGATACTTTTGATTGTCTTTTAAGTGGACCATTCAGTTTACGTCTACTTTTCAAAAGAAAACCATCAATAACATTATAGTTTGGTGGGCTTGAATATTATTATATTATAAAATTATAAATATAAATACAAATATAATCTGACAATTTTATTTTTGTGTTATTATGGAATTGTTCTTATGATTATTTGCTTTAAAAAACCTTGTTAGTTTCTTTTATTAAATTATTTTGTTATTTATACAGTATTTTCGAAAAAAATTTATTAAAAGTTTACCAAAAATTCATTTTTTTTGGGCTGAAAAAAAAGATTTAAAATATTGATTTATTTTTTTTACCGATTTTTAAAGTTTTCTGCCAGTTTTTGGTACTAAAACCAAAATATTTTTTTTTGACGAACAAGAAGACTGTTAATGATAGTCACTTTTGTTGTACTAGTTATTTTTCATCAAATAAAAGTATTTTTACGTTTGGCTTATTAGGCATCTCTTCATAGTGTTCGTTTAAAATTGTTAAAAAAAATTTTTTTGATTTTTTTAAATTATTTTTTTTATGTTGGGCTTCAAAGCTAGCCGATCTGAGCTTATACGGATGATGCCTTCAGATAACGGTAAAAATTTGAAACAAGTAAAATAAAAGAAAAAAAGAAATGCTACATGTCCCAAAGTCGAAGTTGTTCAGCTCATCCGCGTAGTTTAAAGCCGCCAATAAGTTGATGTGGCTGATGGCGCCCTTGCAATCCGTCAACAAACGGTTGTCCTTACGAAAGAATTCACAGCTTTTAATAATGCTAGCAAAGTTCATTTAAATCATATATAATAAAAAATACAGATTTGTAATAAAAAAATTTAAAACACGTGAAAACAAAAATAATTTAAAACATACTTTCTGCTAATGTATGTTTTACATTTTTTCGTTATTTCGTTTAAAACTAATTCATTGCTTGCTGTTGGCGTTTGTCATACTTTCTTTTCTTGCTAGTAAGTTTTCTGTTGTTTTGTCCGCGCCTCGCTTAAAATTACTTTTTTTCATGTGTTCCCTTAAACGCTCTTGGTTTTCTTTGTGCTTTCGTCGCGCCCATTGAATTATTTTTTTCATTTTGCATGATTTCAGCTAAAATTTACAAATATGATATTTCCTTTGTGAACAGTAAGTAAATGATATAATCGGATTTAACTGTTAAGGGTATCATAAGTAAGAATATAGTGGCTAACTTTGCACATTGTTAAATAAACATATTGCTACAAAAGTACCTAGCAGCATTAAAATTACTTGGCAAATGATCCTTTCATTACGAGATAAATATTTAACATTTTAATAAGTTTCATAATATTAAAGCATAGATTGTTTTTTTAGTCAAATATAAAATTAGGCAAAAAACTTTTAATAATTTTTATAATTTACAAACAAAAGATGTTTTATTCTTCAATGGTAGAAAAAAATAGGCAAATTACGGAATTTCCGATATAAAATTTTTTTTTTTGGGACGACAATGGCAATACAATAAAAATGATCGTTTGCAGTGGAGCTGCTTTTCCTTCTCCCTCTTTCAGTTTTTTGATCGTTTTTTTAATGCGTCTTAAATTCTGGTCTTTTTGTGTACTTTCGACGATTAACGTTTTTGAAATTGATTTTGTTTTGAGAACAGTTTTGCGATGATGATTGTTTTCGCTGCATTTTAGCATTTCTAGTGGCCTAAATTAACTTTTCTTAATGCAAAACCGTTTTGTATATTTTGATTTCTTCTCGTGATAAAAATGCTAAAGTGTTTTGGGAAAAATTGCAAATTGCATTTTTTGTTTATCTAAATCGAAAGATAATTTTGGACAGTCGCTGTCTCTTCTATGACAACTTTGGTTTGGCGCTGAGAATTTGTGGCACTTTGATTTTTCATTTTTCCGTTTTTAACATATTTTATGGAAAATTTTTCAATGAAACGTTTTATAACAATATAAAAATACGTGAATTGGCGTGTCTCGGCAAAATTTGCTTTTTTTTGCTAAAGCCGCACATTTTTGAGAATTTCTTGAGAACATAGGACTTGAAATTTTTCTAAAAAATTTTCATGTCAAGACCATTTTTCGTTCAAACACAATCATGAGGTTTTTTTCATGGCGTTTGCCACAAAAGATATGTTTGTTTTACTTCAAGACTATTGCGTTATTTCGTCGTGTGTATTTAAACCAGGTTATTAAATAAGGTTTCGACATCATTGAATCACATGTTAAAACCCAGCACTAGCAGTGAACCAGATGGCCGTGTTTCATTACAAAAAAAAAAAAGTTTATTAAAATATACAAAAAAAACATTATACACATGAAACGTATAAAAAGGTACGGCCAGCTAACTATCGTTGTGGGAGCGGCCCCGCTGAACGGGCAATTGCTTGTAGGTGACGACGTATCGCTGGGCGACAGGCAATGTAGGTGAATAACCCGAAGGAAAAGTACTATCCTCAAAAGCAATTTGGTAGTCATTGGCTGCGTCGATAGGCGAGCACTCAACAACGCCCTTGTAGAAACAAGTCGTTTGTGGGTAGAGCGCCAACACTATTGCATCGCGGGGAAACAGGGCGTGTGCATCACGCCGCGGGTCGGCGCGGTAGTGTGGCAATGGAATAAGATGATTTTCATCGAGAACCAATTTACGCAAATTTCCGTTTTCGTCGTCAATGTCTTTGATTTCGTATTTCTTGTCGGAAATTTGTTCCTAAAAATTACAAAACCACTTAGATTAGTAATAAAAGCTCAATATATGTTATTCGTTTATGAAAAAATTATCAGATTAGTGGTACAGATGAGATGATTTAAATTTGGCACTTTGTTTTAATATACAGTGTGTGCTGTTAAAATAGATTTGAGCCATTAAAAAAAATTGAAATAAAATACTAGCCAAAGCACTAAATAATATATCAAAAATTAAGCTATGTGTAGGCATGTTCTTTATAAATAATTACCAGCTTATCAAAATATTTGAGAGAACACCTGCATTATCCACACCAAATGAGAAGCAATTGCAATCTATCAGCTAATAAGTTTGGGGGGTGCTACAAATAAAAGAGACGCTTATGCAACTAACCCATAAATTAGGAGGTGCGGAAAAACATTCTGCAACCAATTATATATAACTAGGTGTAATAGTTTCGGACAAGCTGGTTTTTGAGTATACTGTGCATAGGTTTTGAGTGACGACCAAACCATGAATAAACCATTAACCTAATTAAAAGCATTATTTATGCCACCAACAATTTAATAATTTAACAGACAAATTTAAAAAAAAATTTTGGCATTGTAAACGAAAAAAGATGTTTCTACACGCTTGTTTTTAAAATTGTTATTGCCCATTGAAATCTACAGTGCTGCGACTGAGAAATTCTACAGTTGGCTTTTTATATTTAATATACAATTTAATTACAAAATGTACCGTGTCACATTTCTTAAAAATACAAATTTTTTTGAATTTATTTTGTCTGCTCACCAAAACTAATATATCATCTTGCCTTAAAATTTAAAGAGCATATATATGTGATCTCCCATTTAAATTAATCAAATATTAAATCACCTTAATGAAAGCCAAAATCCACACGTCTTCAACAAACGCGGCAACAAAATCGCCTTTGCTTAACGACTCGCCGATGGGCAATGGAATGGCGCCGACAAGAGGTGGCGGATACCCTTCCACAGCCCCAACATACAGTGGAAGTGAGCTGCCGTGTTGCGCCAGCAATAGCATTAAGGAGCCACGCGGCAGGGGGCCACTCATTTTTTGTTCAAACCTAAAATTAAATAAGAAACGTCAGAGATATTCAAAAAAAAGATTCAATATATAAATAACACCATAAATCCTATTTGAAGACCCGGGAGTTGTTTTGTTTAACTGCCATTTAGACGAGGATTATTGTAGAGGGTTTAAAATAGAGAGAGGTTTTATTATTCAACATCGTTATTTTTTAAATTATTAAATTTACCTAGTTTTCATGGAAAATAAAAACCATAAATTTTTTACTAAGTAACAAAACACAGAATTAAAAAAAAATAAAAGGTATTAAAGTTTTGAGTAGCTTTCAAACAAAAAAAAATCGGAAAAAAAGAAGGGAAATCAAATAGAGCAAGGAGTTTTATTACACGATCATCCTCCATAGGGGGGGTCAATTAATAAAAAGAGTTCATTAAGAAAATTTAAAGTAGGTATAATCTACAAGATACATTACACATAAAATGCTGCTCATTGTTATTTTTTGGTGAATAGAAAATTGGCTAATTTTAAAGCTTAAATAAAATATAATCAATTTCTTAGTAAGCCAAACACGCATACAGTCTACAAACAGTGCTTCACTCCGATAGCGCAGGAACATCCTAGTATCATTGGCTTGCGTACGCCACTACCGTCAGACTCTAAGTTTGTTTTAACAAAATTGATAAATAGGTATACTACATAACTCAGGGTCACTTTAACTTGTCCAACAACCAATTCAGCTTTTCCCGAAAGTCTTATGTTACGAGTCGGCTCTCACTTCAAATAAAAAAATTCTAGAAATAACTCAGAATGTAATGTAAAAAAAATTAATAACCCGTCAAAATTTTTAAAAGGCTCGAAGGTATTAAAAATAAGCCCAAAGCCAAAGCGAAAATTAACGGAATATTGCTGAGTGGTTTAAAGCTTTAACCTAAATCTACAATTTTGTTTAGATTATCAAAACTCCCAAATAATTTAAAAACATTTTCGAATGTTTTTTGCAGTAATTATCAATTTCCACAAAAAGAAAAAAAAGAAAAAAATTTCATTTTCATAATAATTTCAATTTCATTTTAATTTCAAAAAAATTTATTTCAAGAAAACATTTAAAAAAGGACTGAAAAAAATATCATTATCACCTTTTTGCATTTGCAAATCCAAACAAATGCATTTAACATTTAAAATCAAAGCTGAATTGTTGTTTACTCAAAATGTCTCAAGCTTTAACCTAATACAACAATTTTGTAGCATGTTTTATTTCTTTTAAAGTATAAACCCAAAATTATTCAAAAAGGCTTTTGAATAATAAATGTCTTATCAAGGGTCTACCCACTGCTTGTGTGTTATTTCCACTTTGGCCAAATTAGCAGCCCAAACATCAAGAAAAATGTTCAAAAATCTACCTCAGCTGTCGGATTTTCTGAATGTCGGTGAGAATGTGGCGAAGTGTGCATTGTTCCGACTCGCATTGCTTTAAAGCCGTATTATACAAGGCAGTGAGCTTGTTTTTTGATGCCTGACTCATCTTCGAGCCGTTGATCAGCCGTTTGCCTTGTTGACGAATCGCCTTTAAAGACTCCTCCACGCGTTCGTGCTTGTTGGGAACGCGTTGCAGCTGGAAAACGTTGTGTATATTAATGAAATAACATTAAAGTAAATTTAAATTTAAAAGACAATACATAAATTTCTTTAAAAAAAAGCACGGTTGAAGGTTTAAAAAAATTCGGATTAAACGGATTTACGGTGATCCAACAAAGGATTTGGAGTTAAAAATATAACAAAAAATGACTCTCCAGTAGCTCTGTAACGTCCACACATTTCAAAAGGGTTGTTCTCAAAGAATGACTTTAAAAATTAACAAAACTTACAAAAAAATCAAGACCATTAAAAGCTAAAGTTTAAGCACATATGCCTTTACGTCTAATGGCGCTCTAGGACCACATTCATTTCCCATAACAAAATTTTGAAAAAATTAAAAAAAAAACGAAATGAGTTCAAAATAGATTTAAAGCAACGAGATTGTTAAATTCTAGGCAAACCACATTTAAAAATTTTAAAGCCATTTACGTGTTTGAGCGCGTCATGAGTTCCCCAGTAAGCTTTTTCTTTTAACAAAATTTGCCAAACGATTTCCCTTACAAAAATTGAAGCCGATAACTGGCAATAGGAACAATTACAATTTGACACCAGTCTTAAATCAAATGAGGTCAAATTTATCAAGTTAAAAACGGAAAATTTGTGCAAAGTGTGTTAGTATGTTAATATATAACGTTAATATGTGTCCAGATTAGGCAGAAACTTTCAGTCACACTTTTTTGTTGCTTTTAGGTTTTCTTAGGTAGTAAAAATGATAGAAAAATTGGCGGCCTTTTGTTTAAAAAGCAATTTCAACAAAAAAATTGACCACCGTAGAAGTTAGCTAGCGATCTCTTGCTCCTCTTCAAAATGCACAAAACAAAAATAAGCAAAATAAAAACAGCAATAATATAAACTTACACGGACAAAATGTACATTTTGTCCCAAATTTTTGCAAAAAAAAACATACTCTGTCCAATAAGTCGTCGGTGACCGTTTTAATTTTTGATGTATATGCGTCATTGTGCTTGATATCAAAGTGTTTGTGATGGCCTCGCTTGGCCGAAAAGCTCATTGTAAACAAACAATAATCAATAATTAGTCCACAAGTTCGAGTCCGATTTCAAGAATTGTTTTCCCAAAAAATTTGGAAAATTTTATTAATTTTCAAATTTTTAAAAAGTTTAAAAAAATTTCCAAACGAAAATGGCGGAATTTTGAATGTATTTTTGTTTTCAGCTTTGCGCCAAATTGGTAGCGATGTTGAGGAGCATTTGTATGATATAAGAATTTGTTAGGTAAGCCAAGATACTTATAGGATTTAGACGCAGATAAATATATGCGGTTGAGTCACAAAAATTGAAAAATTTGCATAATAAAAAAACCACGCCGGAAAGCAAAATTTGTCACTTTGTTATTGACTTTTAGTGTTTATCCCATATGGTATTTTTTTAACCTTGACTTTTAAACTCAAATCAATTGTTATGGAGCGCTCCCCAACTGCAGAATATGGTGTAAATAAAATTAGTTTTTTATTAAAAAAAATGTTTAAAAAAAAATGTTCTTAAATGTTTTTCGGCATTAGATTAATGAATGTTGTTCTGACTGGAAATTGTTTAGAAACAAAAAAACTTGGTTTTGGCCAAAAAAATTCTTGATCAATTAAATTCTATAGAACTACATATTTTACAAGACTGCGTATACTAAACTCTAAAAATTGGAAGATAAGCTTTTCAATGTTTTATGTGGCAACACTGCTTAAGTATTTTAAAATTTTAAGCGCTTAAGATTTGGCTTTGAAATTTAGACGACAATTTTAAAAGCTAAAATTTTTTTATAATTTTGTTACCACAAGGCTTTAAATTAAGACATTTATTTTCCTCAATGCTTAATACTTATAAATGGAATAAAAAAGTACTTTTTTGATACTTGTATACAATATAAAGTGTAGCTGGTGAACTAGTACAACCTGTCCAATTAAATGACAGGTTATGTAAAGGCCATCTTAAATTCCAATATGCGCAAATCAAACGCCACAATGTCATATTGTCGTATATTGTGGAGCTGGATTGCGAAGCAGTTTAAACCCACAATCAGTCACAATTTGGGAATGAACGCCTAGACCACTAGGCCATCAAGACCATCATTTGAGCAACGTTTTTTTTTCTTTTTTGGTATTATTTTTTTTGATATAAGTTTAAAATTATTTGTTGTCAGACCTTTGATTTGAGTTATTGATGGACACTGTCCATTGGACAGCTACAGAAAAGTGAAATACGAGAGCGCTACTGTATTTTACTATTTTAAAACGTACTGCAATTACTTCATTTTGTGAAGTTATTATTGTAGTGAACAGGAAAAGGTTTTTAGTGGCCATATTTAAATTTTTGGTCAAAAAAATTCCAACGGTGACTAACTCCAAGGTTTTTAAATTCCTGTAAAATATTCCACGAATTTTTTAAGTTGGAGTAAAATATCTCAACACCTTCCCAAAAATCTCTCGAAAATCTCACAAATTTCTCACATTAAAAAAAAGTCTTTTGTTGAGAAAAGTTTTTAATTTTTTTTGTGTTTTTGTTTTTTCAGAATTTTCGTAATTTTTTCATACATATAGCTTTGTTACAAAATCTGTCCCCTGGTAGTAAAACATCTCGTAAACCGACAATCGTCTCGATCGTAACACTTTTCGAACAGAAGACTGACAAATTAACAGACGTTGGACAGCAAGGTACATAATTACGTTGTGAAATATCTCGTAAAAATTGCGTTCGATAACACCACAAGAAAAGAATGTAAGAAGTCGTAAACAACCTACTAAAAAAGGAATTAAAAAATATTTGAGTCAATCTTAGGAAAAGCTTAACGTCGGATAGGCTAATCGCAAATTGCTCCCGTGGTGAACAGTGGCGCAGAGTATTTATGTATGCTTAGGGCCAGTGCCGCAACGTGTTACCCAAGTGGATCATGGTTTTGGGGGAAAATTGGTCAAAAGTAAAACACTTGAAACTTGCACACTTTTTTAAAAACTTGTCTTTGTTACTTATAAACGCACCAAAAAAATGCAAGACCGAAAAAATGGTACAGTGAAACTTTAAAAATAAAAATTGAAGTACCACTAATTCTAAAAAAAAAAACAAGAAAAAATGCCGATAAAAAAATAAAGTTTTTTGTTACATTTTAATCGTTGTAATTTAATATCAGACAATGATTTTAGTTTTACGACAAAGAATTTGTTGCAAGTTTTTAATAATCTTTTTAAAATTAATTTGAGGTATAACTGAAACAATAGTTTCAATAATATTTCCAAAATTATTTTTAGTTCATAAAGCAAATTAATTTTATATGGCGAAAGGATTGTTACAGAAACGACCGGCAACAAAGTTAAAATGCTTTGCCCAAAATTGACCACGGTTGATGCTTCATCGTATGAGGATACTCCAACTGATTCGTCGATTCTAAGGAGCGGCTTTGGCCAGAAATATCAAACAATAAAAGGTCGGTCTTGTTGCCTAATAATTCGAACAAAGATGGTTTGCTGGAAACGAAAGGCTGTGATCTAAAAAAAAATTTTATGATGCAAAAAAACATAAAATAAATCAACAATACGATTTATCATTATCCTTGAATTTTTTTACAGGAAATAATTTCATATTTTTCAAAATGGTAAAAATACATACCTGACACTCAGATTGTAAAAGTGGTGGTACACAAAGACTAAATTATTGCGTTGGCTTAGGTAACAGTTTTTTAATTTGATGATTCTTCTTTACCCAAATTCGTTAAGGCTAGGGATTACATACAAATTGAAAACTCGGCGCACAATTGGTACGTTCGTTTTTCTTTACCAAAATCAGGATGACTTCGGCTTTGCATGATGGTGTGAGTTGAAGACGAACATCGGAAATCCACTTTGAATTATTTTTTTTTATTTCAGGTCTACAGCGGAAGGTGTTTCATTCGGGAAGTTAAGACCAATCTTGCAAATTATTTCCAGTTCATTGCTGTTACAAGTGACAAGCCTGTGACAAGTTTTTTAAGGCTCACCATTACGCGCGGCAATTTCTCTTTGTCGTCATTTTCGTCGTCTGAGTCCTTTATTTGGGACATGAGTACCAAATAAAGTGTACGTCCCACGTTGCAGCACTGCTTGGGGCTTTTATTTTTTTATCATCCTAAATGAAGGGGTCTTCTTTTAAAGGGAGGGCTTTTTCAATTAAATTATTTTATCAAGTTTTACGTTTGTTTTCTATAAAATTTAGTACACTAGCTAATAAAGTTTCAGAAATTTTCAATCACTCAAAAATAGAATGAGAGCTTCTAGTATTAGCAGGGGCTTAGAGGACACAATAGTATAATAGAAGCGCCCATTTGCAATGATGGCAGTTTTATGAAAATGTAAAGAAGCAGGTAGTTGGAAAAAAGACAGAAGTACTCTAGAGATGGTGGCAGTAACTCAGGGCTTATATTTAAGTTGTTCACAATGACACACATACTCATTAATCACTTTTATAGTCCAGGCTCCACTACAAGTGCTTTCATCAAACACCATTTACTTCAGATTTATTGAAAAATTTGCACACACAAAGACGACGGCGCAGCTGGGAAAGGTTTTACTTCTTTTCATTACATTAATAAATCGTGCTTTCATTATAATGCTATATGGGCGCTTTTTTCTTTCAGGCCTCAAATTTTCAGACTCATTTGCAATAATTTTGCAATAAAAAAATAATTTTTGAATCAAGAAGGTAGTTTTAGTGTCTCTATTAATGATTTGATATTCATGGGCTTCACTACAATAACTTTAAAAATGTTTAACTTAAAATACCGATTATGTTCCCTCTAATATTTTTCAATCGGCCCACAAGATTAAGCAGATATTGAGAGAGCGTTTTCAATAAACAGAGCTTCTATTAGATGAAATACATCTGTATTCTGACCTTCATGTCCATTACCTCACTCTTTATTTCTTTTATTCTGCGTTTTGTCGATTGCTTTGAAATGTTTATTTGAAATAATTGCGTTTAAATCATAAAATTTGTGTATTTTTTGTGGAAAATTAGCGCAACTTTCTCTAATATGTACAACAATTTTAGCCCACAAAAGAGTTTCGGCTTGCATTTTTTGTCTAACGTCTTCGTCGTGTTCCGTCCTCGAAGAAGACGCCTCCGTCGAGCGCGCAATATTTGGGGCAAATGCCGCTTTCGCCGGCGTCGCCTTCGGCGCCTGGCTGTCCCGGTGGGCCGGATTGTCCCGACTGTCCTTGTGGTCCTGGTCCGCCGGATGGTCCCGGTGGTCCTGGCTGTCCTGGCTGACCGTCTCTGCCGGGCGGTCCGTCCGGTCCTGGAAGTCCTTGCGGTCCTAAAATTGTTTTTGTTTTGATATTTCTTGCTACCGTAGTCCCATTTTTAGTCTTTTTTAATTACTGTAGTAGTTTGAACTACTGTATTGTAGTGCAATCCTCTACAACGGTAACAAACTTAGATTATTGTACAAATGGTTAAAAAAAATATACCTGATTCCCCAGGCAGTCCCGGCTCTCCAGGAATTGAAGGAATGCTAAAAATTTATTAATTAATCTTCAAAAAAAGTTAAAATAATTTTTTTCAAACCTGATTGCTGGTCGTCCCGGTTCTCCGCGTTCTCCGTCCAAGCCGGATGCACCGGTTGGTCCTGGTGGGCCGGTGGGGCCAGGTGGACCGGTTTTGCCATTAGCTCCTGAACGACCGGGTGCTCCCGGCCTACCAGGCGCTCCCAATTGTCCCACTGGTCCGGGTCTTCCTGGTTGTCCTGGTGGACAGGCTTCGCATGGCTTAAGGAAAGAAAATAATAATACTTATTTCTTGATTTCAAATATTTTCTTGACTTACTGGAATATCGATCAGATCGCAAATGATTGGTGGTCTTCCTGGTGCTCCTAAAAAAATTTTTATTTGTTATTTTTTGCTTCTACAAAAACCTAACCAAAAAGGGGTTTCTTTAATTAATATCTGGCACCAGTGTTACGGCGACAAAGTGAGCTATTAGGCGAGCGCTTTTAATAGAGGAAGTGTAGTATTTAAAAAATGTTTACGTTTAAGTTTTACTCTAAAAGTCGGCTCTACCCTCCAATGCCAAAATTTTAGCAAAAAGTTTCTAAGCCATAAAAGATTATTCATACCTGGTCGTCCAGGCGCGCCCGGTGTGCCTGGTTGACCTGGTATTCCTGGTTTGCCTAAAAACCACAAAAAATTAGATAATTTCATTCAATATTTTCATAAATTAAATGTTACCTGGTCGGCCTGTATGCCCGGGTATACAGCAAGCTAAAAAGAAAACACGATTAGTGCGTTGAACAGTACAAGATGGAGAATAATGTCACAAAAAATAGGTTGTGTTTGTCTATTGCTCAAACACATATGTGATTTAGGTTTTAATTAACAAACCTACATACCCTAAGACAAAAAATTGTAAACGAATAAAAGGGACAAAAATATTTAGGATAGTTTATTTGGGTTTTGTGTGGCGCTTTGTTTCTTTTTTGTCCGTTTTTCTTTAGTCCTATGTGTGTTTGTGTTAATCATTCTAATTATTTGACTCTATTTGCCTATTCCTTTTTCCCTTTGTTTCATTGTTCATTATTTGTTGTTTTTTGTACATTTATAGTTTTTGTCTGCGTCCATTTGTCTCCGTCATTTTGTCTCTTTGTTTCCAACCTGATATTTTATTATTTTCATTGTTTTTTTTTAAAACCAACTGTTTATACTATGTATACTATAATTCTTGGCGTTTAAAAAATAGGAGTTCTACCTGAAATTCAAAACACATTTTTTGCAGTTTTAGCTCTTCTTGTAAATGAGTAGCAACTTTTGCCATATTTCAATTAAAATAACCGTCAATTAAGTATGGCCTAAAACAAAACAAAAATTAATTTACAGTCGCAGACGTTCTCAGACGGCGGGGGCCGTTTGTATCCACTTTCGGTGGCCTCCTCTTCGTAATTGCTGCGCTTGGTCCTATTGCCCTTAACCTGGAAGATTGTTCGAATGAGGTTAGCTGGCGACTTGGACTCGTCTGTCACAAAATATCTTTGACGTTTATGGCCAATTTCGGTTAAGACATCGCGTGCAGAGCCCTGAAGTTTAACTTAATTGTAAAAAACATTCTCGTGTTTTTCTAGGCTTAATAAATAGCCATTTCCGTAGGCATAAATTTTCTTTGAAAATGGCAACTAATATTTATTATTATTTATAGCAAAATCTTAATAAAACAATAAACTAAAATTAAGCTAACATTTGACAAATTTATCATTTGACAAATTTATCCAAAGTTTACAGAACAATCGTAGTATGCGTAAACATGATCTTGAGCTTAGCTAAGCCTTCTTGGGTTAGGGCTCAGCTATGTTTTTTTTTGAAAGTTTTAGTTTATTTTATGACTTATGAAGTTTATTAAGTAAGGCTTAAGTGTAAAAACTTGAGAGAGAAACTTTTAAATTGCATAAAATAATTTTAATTTTGTACTAAGCTGTAAAAAAAAATTTCTTTTGCCAAAATTTTTAGGGTAAGCATTATTTTGTGTTATATTAGCTCTTAGCCTTTTTATTTGCAAGCAACCGTTAGACTCTGGTTTTTAAACTTAGACTTATTTTATGGCTTACTTAACTTAATCGGTTACGCTTAATTGTTACCAACATTTTTGTTTTGAATAGTAATTATCAATAATTGTCTTCCCTTTTTTTCCAAATATTCATCAATTATTTTCTCCAGTGCCTTTAAACAAAGAGTAACCTTGCAGAACTCGAGATCCCGACTCGTTTGCACTTGAATGTGCTCAACAAAATTGTAAACAATTGGAAGTGTGGCACATACGGAAAAAATGGCGACTAACGAAAAACTGACAGCCGAATACGCGACCACTTTATAAGCGCGCTCCCGGCAGTCGTCCATTGTGATGCTAAAGCGGCTTCACACTTGAAGTGTGATTCTTATGTTTGATTTTTTTTGACAGAATAATGGCACTAAAGATTGAAAATTTTAATGAAACTGTTGAACGTAGAGGAACAGTTTGGATTAGCGCACGCAAAATGAACAAGTGATCATAATTAAATTGTTATTTTTGTCTTTGCAGAGACAGACTTACATTTTTAGAGATATGGCTAAGGAATAGACGTTTTTTTTTATTTGGAGTAATGTGATATTTTCCACTATTTTCTTTTATTATTTTTAAAACTGTTTCGGGTCCCAGCACGAATGCAAATTGTGCAGTTGGAAAGTTTAATACGGTCGTGCCGTATAAAAGGGCATATTTTTCCCTTTTTACTCACTTCTTGCACTTTTCTCGCTTTCGTGTTGCTGCTTCCTCTTCTCTCTCTCTCTCTCTCTCTCTCTCTCTCTCTCTTTCAATTAGACAAGAGCCGATTGAAGGCCTTTTTGTTATTTCGAATTGTTATTCTTTGTTTAAACCTAATAAAGTTAAAGAAAAAGAAGACGTTCTTGATCAAAACACAAACAGACAAAAACACCGAAATATCACTGTAATTTTTGAATAAATGAAGTTTAAGCGCCGTACTTTATATGTAAAAACATTTAAAACTTGCAATTTCCTTGGGCAAACAGTATAGGCTAGGCATTAGTATAAAGTTAGGTTAATGTTATACTTTAGCTTAGGCTTAGACTTAATCATCCGCTTTGACGTATGATTTTCACTTTTAAAAAATTTGTAGTGCTAAAATCTAATGTTTTGGCTTAGGCTTAAACTGGTGGCCAATGGCAAAGACTATATCGTTAGTTCACCTATATACAGCTTAAAAAGTTAAACATGTATGTATAACAGGATTGCATTGCTTTTTTTTTAATAAGGCAAAACAGATTTGGGTCATTTTTAAAAGATTACTTGTATTAAAGATTTAGCGTATGTCTTCAAAATGCGATTTATGCTTTGATTAAGGCAAAGCCTGGAGCTCATCTCTTAAAGCTCACGCATATGCAAAAAAAATACAAAGTACATTAGCAAAACTAAAGCATTTATTTAACCATAAAATATATAAAATGCGTTTCAAAAACACGAACGCAAAATCATTTAAACAATTACCTATTTAAATTTTCAAATGTTTTGTCATTTGGTTAAGTCCACCAACAATGACTTTTAAAGACAACCCATTTTGTAAATTCAAATGCAATTACTGGCTCAAACAAACAAAAATAAATTGATATTTTTGCAGCGATTTGCTTTGTACCCACAATTGTAAATTAAACCAAAATAGACAAGTCAACAAAATGGCGTCGAAAAACATTGCCCAAAAACAATTGACAAACAAAGAAAACCACTGTATTCAGGCTCCCTTTTGAACTGAAAACAGACAGGCGGCAAACAAATACTTGCAAAACATTTACATCCTATCGTCGTACAAAAAAATTAGTTGAACAACAAACAAATTATAATTTGTTTTTGGCTTTCCCAAAAAAAGTGTTTCGTTCACAAACTTGTGAACCGTCAGCCATCGAAGAAAAATGAAAAAACTTTTTTATTGTATTAATTATTGCGCAAATAATTGACTTCTACGCATTCATCGTTGACAGCAGCAGAAAAGCGAAAGTTAAAAGCCTTGAAGTAGATCTCCCCCTCCCTTCCCCCGTCCTTTTTGCTCACTTAAGCGCAACATTTAAGCACATGTAACGCAACACACTTGAGGATGAAGAAAATAAAGCTTTTAAAGTGCTTCCTTCGTTTTTCATTCTCATTTTTTTTGTATTACCAAAACAGGAAATTGCTAACACGCAGAAAAAAAGTTTGGTACAAAAAACTTTTTTTTGACAATACAAAAGAAGGCGTATATAAGGAAACAAAGTTAAGACAATGCAAATCTGAAGACGGAAGGCGTAATTAGGATATCCGTTTAGAGGCCATATCTTTTTGTTTAGTATTGATCAGAGCCTTCATTGAGTTCAAAAAAGACGTGATTTTGCACAAAATTGCATGAACCTGACCAACGAGTAAAGCTTAATCTATGCAGTGACACTAAAATAACTTTTTTGATTCCTTAAGTATTATCAAATGAGTGGAAAAATTGCTGTGGTAGCCTGAACAAAGAAACCATCCAGATTCATTTTAAACTCAAATGATATCACTGTTATTTTCTCTTTTTGGCGCTGACTTTTCCGGGGTATTTTTACTCGCAGAAGACTGTTTTAGAGTTTTCAGCTTTTTTCGATTGTTTTACAGGTAAACTTGGGGGTCTTTAACTATGACGTTTGCTTTGACAAAGGTCCATTACCAACAGACTTTTGGTCAAGACGAAAAAAAAACTATAAGACTGACGGACAGGGAATAAACTTCTTTCAGAAAAGTATAAAAGAAAATCAAGAAAAAGGAAAGAGAAGTTGTTCTTCGGAAAAACAAAATGTTTTTACGGAAAATTTAGTTAAGACAATATTCTTTTGAAATAAGTTTTTAAAGGCAAATTTCTCAAAAAAGTATCATTTTTTAAAAAAACTACAGTATTTTTTTCAAAAAATGAAAATTTGAAAAAAATGCCAAAATTTAAAACAATATTTAATGCATAATTTATGGCAATTTTTAATTCAAAATACAAAATTAATAGAAATTTTGTCTCAACTGGATTTGCTTTAAGAACATTTTGTGCTTCGTTGTTTTGGCGAAGAACAAATTTTCTTTCGTTTTTTCTGTTTTTTTTCGTCTTTTCTTTCAGTGTTTTCGAAAGACAAGTTTGATCCCTGCTGGCAGATTTTCTACTAGAAGACCTAAGAAGAGTGAATTCTTAGTTAGTGTTGGACGACTTTTTGCCTTTTTTCGAAATAATTGATTTTTATTACCCCATTTAATTGATTAATTTTGTAACTTTTAAAATTTTAAAAATAATTTACAATTCTAAGTAAAAAGAGAATAAATTTAAAAATCTTATTGTATTAGGTGTACAAATAAGTTCCCGCCGTTTTCGAATTTTATAAATTATGCATAAATAAATAAATTTGTATGTATTGCGATTTTTTGCATCGTTTTCTGCGTTAAAAATATTATCTATTGATATTTTATGGTTTCTATATGACTTTAAATAACCCCTCAATTTTAGCTTTAAAGATGTCTACGTTTGTGCCTCAAAAACGACATTTGCGGGAAGCGTCTGAAGAAAAAAAGTTCCGGAGCTCATCAAATGCTCGTCGAAGCTTACGGCAACATGTTCCTTCTGAAAGAACGTGTCGAGAATGGTTTCAACGTTTTAAATTGGGTGAATTCGACGTCAACGATAAGGATCGAAAAGGACCCCCCAAAAAAGTTCGAAGACGAAGAACTCCAGGCTCTGTTGGATGAAGATTCGACTCAGACACAAAAACAGTTAGCGGCTTACCTAAACATCACTCAGCAAGCTGTTTCACATTGTCTGCACGCCATGGAAAAGATCCAAAAGTATGGAAAATTGGGTGTGGAATCTAATATTTTAAAAACCAACTTTATTTTTCATAAACTAAAACTTAAACAACCGACTAGTGGGTTCTCGTGAATAAAAAGTAACCAAAAATCGAAAAATTTCTCTTTATATAGGAAATTTTCCGAACAAAACGCCAAAATACAATTTGAACGAAAATTTAACAAAATTTGAAATTAATATTAAATTTTAATTTTGACGATTTTGCTGGCCTTTCGCCACAAGAAGGGTGCCCTATGAATTGACGTGATACCGCTCCATGACAACGCTAGGCCTCATGTCGTGCATTCAATCAAAGACACCCTAAAGAATTTCAAATGGGAAGTCTTACCGCACCCGCCGTACTCTCCTGACATCGCCCCATCGGATTATCATCTTTTCCGGTCGATGGCTCACGGTCTAGCGAAACAGCAATTCCAAAATCGCGCAGAAGTCGAATAATGGCTCAAGCAATGGATAACTTCAAAAAACGAAAATTTTTTTTATAATGGAATCCACAAATGGCCCAGCAGTCTGTGGGAAAATGTTGTGCTGAGTGACGGGAATTATTTTTAATAAAAAATTTTGTTTAAAAATATAGTATATATTGTTAAAATTACATGCCTTGAAAAACGGCGGAAATTTATTTGTACACCTAATAAAAGCATCATTTGCCAAGAGACTATGGGTGAGCGAATTCATGAAAAATAGTTTAAAAATTCATTTGGTAAAAAACTTGATGCTTGAAGTTTATTAAAAAGCAACATTTTATTTGCCTAATTCCTAATACTTAAAGAAAGAAATTGTGCTACAAAAACAACTGAAGAAATCAAAAAAAGTAAAAAAAGTATACAGCCATGTTTTAGACGGCACAAACCTCAATGGCCTGGCCATCAATACTTTTTGAGTTTACTTGATATTACTTCAGGAGTAGTGACTGCGCAGAAATGGCTTTTAAAATTTAGCTTTAACATTTAGCTTTAACAGCTAGCCAATATAGTTTTTTGCCATGTGTGTGTTGTAAATAGAAAAAATTATAAAATTATTATTTTCTTATGTCAAACCTGAACTGAGAACCGATAGGGCATCAAAATTTCTACTAAAAATAATTTAAACCTTGGAATACGGTAATGTTTGCTGTTGAATTGAATTTGGTTCAAGAAAAAAAACGCCCCTAACGCTAAGTAAAATCAAAATACTTGTATCAAATAAATAAATAAGCCCAGCATATTGCGTACTTTAATATTTATTTTAACTAAGAGAGTGAAAGACTTTGGCTCAATGAAATTAGGTATTGGCTTTTAACCACAATTAACTGACCCTTAAAAACACTGCAAAATGCGTCAACTCGGGTGTCGCTGTCTCGGTCTAAACTATCACACAACAAAACCTTTGAGCAACCCCCTTCAAAAATTATCAAAAGATTTATTAAAGATTATCAAAGCACAAATTTTTAAAATAATAAAATAAAAGTTTTTACAACACAAAATCAAAGATAAATAGGAAAAAGGGGGTTAAGGCGCGACGGAATGCTTGTGAAGCCTGAAAAAAGCAATTATTGTCCAAACTATGTTTTTATTATATTCATACGCGTGTATTGTCTGGCTACATTACTCGTCCGTCCTCTCTTCTTATTTTTTGTTCTGTTTTTGATTATTCTAAATTGTTAATGTATAAAGCAAGTTTCTACTCTGCACAAATTTATCCGGTTTGTATGCATATCCAAGTTTTTTTGGCTTAATCAAAAAACTTTGTTTCCCCCCGCACCTTTTGTTTACTTCTCCATTTTTTACTTACTCTCTCCGCCTTTTTTTTCAAAATGCTAGAAGTACAAATTTGGAAAATTAAGAATTAGAAGAAATTGGTAATGATTTTTTGTTCATATTTTGACAGCGCTTCGCCATTCTCTTCTGCACATTTGGGAAGTTTGTATGTTGCGCACTAACGATTTAGCCCGATGATGAGCAAGTTTAAAGGAGAAAGAAATGAGGAATTAGCTTATTTTTTTGTGCAAAGAAGAAAGCGTTGGAGAAGAAGCTAGAGAAGACTGTATGTGAAGCTCATAATTGATTTCTTTAAACGATTGATTGAAAATTTGGTTTTGTTACGTTTGTACAGAATGGGGACTGAAGAGGTAGGGAGGAGGATGCAAGAGAAAAAGAGAAATTAAAACTTGGATTACATCTTTTTTTTATTTTTAATCGTTTCATTGTATATAGAATTTTAAGGGCGTATGGCAGGCAAATGATTGAAATTGTTGTCCAAAACAGAGAGGAGATGATAAAGCTGGAGAAAAAAATTAACTGAGGTATACCATCTATTTTTTCTGTAATAAGAACAAAGATTTTGTGTACATTATGTTAATGTTAGCCCACAGTGATTCGAAATATGACGCATTGAGACATACGGTCTTATTTTTCACTACACTTGTGGTATCTCATTCGTCAAAATTTGACAAAATGCATATTTTGCCGACTTCGTTATACATAAGCAATTTTTTATTG
The DNA here is from genome assembly GCA_035044305.1 of Drosophila nigritarsus. Taxonomy (NCBI): domain Eukaryota; kingdom Metazoa; phylum Arthropoda; class Insecta; order Diptera; family Drosophilidae; genus Drosophila; species Drosophila nigritarsus. The sequence continues at coordinate 7,766 of JAWNMF010000511.1, read as the reverse complement.
TTAATGCAAACCAAACAAAACCTAGATAAGAAGAAAATATTTCAGTAAATGATTGAAAAAATAATCCAGCTAAAATAAAAAAAAATCATTTTTTGAGGGAATTCCAATTAAAAATGTGTCAAATTGAAAAAGCAGCGGTGTGGGGGAGTGAAAGAAAGATAATTGAGGAGAAGATGTTCGCAGTCGTGGAACCTACGAAACGCAAAAAAATTTATTTCGTTACAGCCATTTCTCTCTTATACCATTTTTTAGAACACAGCGGCGCTACAATTGTCATCTTCTTTTCACAGATGCATATGCACATCAGGGGCAGAAGCGCTGCTGATTCAAGCTAAATTGCAACCATATTCAATTATGGTTACACTCAAATCTCAGCGCAAAAAAAGAAATATTTTTTTCTCATAAATATTAAAAAAAATTTGTGTTATTTAAATTAGAGAGACTTTTAAGCAGAAGAGAAAAATTGCGACTAGTTAGAATAGAACAGTTTTTGGGGAAGGAAATGAACAAATCTGAATTCATTGTAATTTTAATTTATTTTTTAAAAAAATGACTGACGGATGTTGTTAGCAGTAAGAATACCAGTGCAAAATATAAAGCGATTACTTGCATTGAATTTTAGGGGATATTTTATAAAGAGGGTAAAGGGACTGTTACCCAAAATAATTAGTGTTGAGTTTGAATGCACGCTAGCAGTAAAACAAACTGTAATTAGAATAAGTCAAATATCTATATCAAAAAGGAAACAATATACCAAATCTACCGGCCAACTTGAAAAACACTGTAAACTTAATTTGTCAAGGAAAGTTTGATAAAATTATTAACCAACAGTGATATATTTTTGAATTTATTTAGTTTTAAAGACATAAGATTTTTGTGAATTTAATCGACTATCTGACACGGTAGCACCTCAATCGTCTTACGAACGGAAATATCCTGAAGTTATTAGCGATTTAAAATGGTTGTTTGGTTCAACTAAGTCTCTCCTTATGCAACCTTATGAGTGTTTTAATTTAAAACAAAATTGCAGTAATAATTTAACCACTTTTTACTCAAAAGTTAATGGTATGTGTGAACGTGCTATGAGTAAGCCGTTAACTGTTGAAAGCCTGAAATGTTTAATTTTTGTTACTGATTTGAGCACCGAATATCAAGAGTTGCGTCTTCGTTGCTTACAGATTATGGACGCAAAAGCAGCTCAACCAAATTCTACGGAATGTACGTTATCGGAAATATTCGACGAGTGCCAAAAGCAGCTTGCGCTCAAAGGCGACATCAATATGTTAGCTCAACAGTTCCAGCACACTCTAAAACCCGTTAATGCCGTTCGTGTTTCTAAGAAGCAGCATGGGTCTGCCGCGCTCATAAACCGTGAGCCGTACAGCACCTCGATGTCATCTGATGGACATAAGTGTAAATCTTGTGGTAGGAAACATGATAGATCGACATGTCCGGTAAGAAATGTAACTTGTCATAAATGTGGTCGAGTCGGACATATTTCACCAATGTGTGGTGGTCAAAAGGGTAAGCAACGCGGTAATAAAGTTTTTAAAAAGTCTTTTAAAAATTCTAAAAACAATATTAGTTCCGATTGTATCTCTATTTTGAATTGCTATTCTTTGCCAAGCAAGGATGAAGATAAACCATGGATGGTTCAACTTAAGCTCAACGGAAATAATAAGCAGCTTTTGTTTGATACCAGAGCACGAGCCACCATGTTGACACATAAAACTTGGCACCAAATTGGTTCTCCGAAAATGGAAACAACAGATTGCAAGGGCGAATCGTTTACTAAAGACATATTTACAATTTTTGGCTACTCTTCTATTAAGGTGGAATTTGCTAATGAGAAGGAACATACTCTTTTAGCGTTTGTTATTCCAAATAATTTTTTTGATATTATTGGTCGTAATTGGATTAAAGAGTTAAACTTTACGGAACGTATTGCACAGGTTTGCCATTTAAAAATTGTATGCGGAAATACGTTTCCCAAAAATAATTTGTTGCAATCTTTTTCTGTTAAAATAAAATCGTCAAGTGAAATGAAATCAGCGTTAATTAAAAAATTTCCAGCTGTATTCGAATCAGGTTTGGGTTTGTGTACAAAGACAAAAGCGCATTTGCATTTAAAGTCCAACGCACAAGCTATTTTTTGTCCAAAGCGAACTGTTCCTATTGGGTCAGAACAAGCTGTTAATGCGGAAATAAACCGTTTGCTACGTTTAAAAGTTATAAAACCAGTTGATTTTAGCAACTGGGCGGCTCCTATTGTGGCAGTACGTAAGAAAAACGAAAATACGCGCGTTTGTGCTGATTTTAGCACTGGTTTGAACGAAGCGATTGAACTCAACCGTCATCCTTTACCCACACCCGACCGAATATTTGCTGAACTGAATGGTGCGGTAATATTTTCAACAATCGATTTGTCGGATGCTTATCTACAAATTGAATTGGACGAATTTTCGAAAAAGTTGGTAACTATCAACACCCACCTTCGTTTATTCAGGTATGAGCGTTTACCATTTGGTATTAAATCAGCTCCCAGTATTTTTCAAAAAATTATGGATCAAATGATCTAAGGTTTAAAAGGGTGTTTTGCGTATTTAGACGATATTATTGTCGCAAGTAAATCCAAAGAAGAACATGTTAATTTGCTTTTTAGTGTTTTTCAGTGGATTAAAGATTTTGGGTTTCATATTCAAGCCGACAAATGTAAGTTCTTTGAACCGGAAATAAAATTTTTAGGTTTTGTTATTAAGAAACAAGGAATTAAACAGATTTAACTCGGACGCGTGCTATTAGAGATATGCTGGCTCCTAAAAATGTTTCTGAAGTTAGGTCTTTCCTGGGTGCTATTAATTTTTATGGAAAATTTATAAAGGACATGCACTTGCTTAGAGCACCTTTAGATAATTTATTAAAAAGAATGCCAATAAAATGGCTGAGCAATTTAATAAACATTGTGGTGCAAAAGCTAGGAAATTTAACGTTGGTGATTTTGTATTTTACAGATCTTACAATATCCGTGGCAAACATTACTGGACGGAAGGCATTATTGGCGAATGTAGAGGAGCGGTCAACTACGTAGTGATTGGTTCTTCTGGAGCGCGACAATTTCGAAGCATAAATCAATTACGCCAGCGTGTACCACTAGCGGAGATGTCAATTGAGCGTACCGTGAGTCCTGCAGAAATACTAGATTGTGAAGAATCCTCAACATCGCCGTTAGCACAAGATTCTGCACAAATTGAGCGAACTGTTCCTCAACCAAAGTCAAGACCAAACGTACGATCGGAAATATGAACAACGAGAACGTCGACAAGTTCAACGGTTGCAAATCTCGAAAGGCAATAAAAAGTCATACGATTGATTTTTTTATTGATATTTTAAATTATTATTTTTAACTCATTTAATTTTCATTGGTCTTGTCTCTTCTGTTTGATATCCGCTTGGCCTCTACAATTATGAGTTGCTTATGTATTTTCCAAGATTTTTGTTCTCTAGACCACCCAGCAAATCGTTAGGAGGTTTGTGTGCGCTGAAAGGGTTTGGTGCTTCTTGGGACCGTTCATGTCCCGGTGCGGTCCGGAAAGCGCGTAGCTTTACAAACAAAAATATGTGTGGAAAAATAGGTATGTATGTAGTAGATTGCCAGAACCTGTGACGCCTCTAAAATAAGTTGTGCTAAACGTCGATTCTATCAGTCAAAAGACAATATATGAATCAATAAACAATCGAAAAAAAGCCACAAATAGGACAAAAATAGACAAGAACAAGTAATGTTTGTGTTTAAATAAACATTTAAGTATGCAAAGGATAACTAAAACAGACGACCGGTCAAATAGACCAAATAATACTTAAAAACACCATATTAACAACGAGCAATAAGATACGGCGATTTTCCCATATAGCTACTTTTCATGTTTTAATTGTTTCATATTGTCTCAGCGTTGTTTTAAAAATATAATGTCGTAAAAATTAAAGAACAAGATGATTCAAGTTTGAAAATGCGCAAATTTTTAAAATTCTTTTTGTCCGCGTCTTTTTGTCCCATTAAAAAAATTTTACAAATTGCAGCGGGATACTTATCGGCGCATTTAGGGTTTGGCGGTGACGTCACCGTAATTGATGCGTCAAAAGTCGAAAGCATAGGATTTTGTTTGAGTAGAATGCTTTAAATAATTGGCTTTAATATCATCTAAAAGCTTTCAATGCGGGATACTCTATTGAATAAGACAAACTTTCAAAGCAATTTTATTTAATGTTAAAACGATTATAAATTTTTTGTTTTACATAAGAATTTAAGTTTAATATGATGCAATATAATGCTATTTGGCGATGAAAAAGTTTTGGTAGTAAGTTGGTTAGCTTAAACGGTAAGCCTAAAACTTATAATTTACCTTTAATCTTCACAGTTTAAGCAAAAGAGCAAGCCTAAACCTAATGCTTTGCCTTAAAGTTAGGAAAAAATATAAACAGGCTTAGGCTTAAGCTTATGCTCATACTACACTTAAGCTTAAAGTACCCTAAAAGACCACAGGTGTTATATTTTTTCAAAAAAAAATTTTTAATATGCAAAAGTAAAAAAATTCACTTGTTCCGGAGGCAATCATGGCAAAAATTGTCAACACCAAACATACCATACTTAAACGCATTTTTAAACGGAGATTAACTTTGCCGAAATATAGGAAGAAATATATATCCGAAATATATATAAAAAAAAGTCCCAATGTTATATAAGACTAAAATTCTTAAATGAAAATTGAGAAGTTAGAAAATATTGTGATATTTTCCCCAAGTTTTCTCTTTTATTTTTTGAATTTATTATTTTTGAATTTGTGTTTATAATTTGTCTCGACGCCAATTGCGAAAGCTGCGCGTCAACTCTTTTTGTTACGGTCATGCCGCTATAAAAGGCGGCATTTTTTCTCTTTTAGCACCTTTTTCTTGGTTTTTTCCTCTTTGTGTTGCGGTTTTTAAACTCCTGTTGAAATCTTCGATCAGACTAGGGCTGATCGAAGACCTTCTAATTGTTGTTTTAAAAATTGCTTTGTTTTGTTTAAATAAAAGCCAAAACGAAACGATTTGCAAGTCCACACAAAAATCGAGAAACCGCACGGAAATATCACTTGGTAGCACACGAGTGGTTCGAAAACTTTTTACCGCCTCTAAGTTCTTTTGATTTTTTAGTTGAAACAAGGGTTCACTAAAATTTTCTAAAAAAAATTCCCACAAAAATTTTTTTGGTCGAAACAAGGGTTCACCAAAAATTTTTTTTGAAAGCCAGCAGTAAGGAGCCTATTCACCTGGCATTCTTAGTTTACCATGTCAGATAACAACTACAACTTACGGTCAAAGTCCAAAAACAACTTTGAGGTTTTGAACGACGTTTTCAACGAGGAAAACGTAACGAAAGATGCAACTGAAGTACTAGGGACTTCACACCAAATGTCTTCGACGAATTACGTTCCACAAGGCGTGGCACAGGTGGCTACAGTAGACGTAAACCTCATCCTTCAAGAAATGCAAATGATGATGCAAAACAGCAACGACATTTTCTCTTCTTCAACAACAATGAGCAAAAGGCAATTTTTCACGACTTCACCACAATTGACCGCAAAAAAATCAACAACTATGTCAACAACCCACCAATAATTTCCTCAAATGAACTAAATATCAACGATCTACTGAGCAAGATCAAGGATCAATTCTCGCTGCAAGCCTCATCCGATCCTCAATGGGCTTTAACCGGACTTTTCATAGCACTGGTCGAGCAACAACAACATATTATCAATAAGTTATCATCTCGAGAAAGCTCTGACAACTCAATCTTAAGTGCCGAAGAAAAAGAACGTCGCAGATCAATTGTTATCTCCGGCCTAATTGAATCCGATCAGCAACTGTCGCTACGTAATCAATACAAAAAAGACGTGGAGAAAGTCAACAATATTTTCGATGAACTTGACATTCCTACCAATCCAACCGCAGTTTACAAAATGGGTCAATACCAAGTGTCGATTAATCAAGGTCATTCTACCTTCTGCACACCATTCCCAAGTTCTTCGATCGGCCAAAGCTCTACGCAACTCAAGTCAGTTTAACACTATTTATATCAGGCCCTCTTTGACAAAAGAGCAAAGACAAATTGATTTTGAATTACGGCAAGAATGCAGACGTTTGAATGGAAATTCTGCTAATCTAAAGTATAAAATTGTTAAAGGACAAATTGTCTCTATTACACCGGGAAACTAAAAAATTTGCCATACACAAAGATCAATGCTCTATGTTTTAACGCACGTAGCTTAAACAATAAAATTAATGAATTATCTTTTTTACTTAATTCCTATAAATACCACTTAATTTTCATCACTAAAACCTGGCTAACTAAAACTTTTTCTGACTCTTTAATTTGCAATAACCCTAATTACAACATTTTAAGAGCTGATAGAAATACTAGAGGAAGTGGAGTAGCATTGATTATTTCAAGCATTTTTTTAGTTTCTCGATCATTACCTACAATCTCTTTCGTTGATATTATTGTTTGGGAATAAACATTTCAAACCGTCATGGTCTTACAACGAATAATCTGAGTAAATAAATAGTACACTATTCTCTATTTGCCTAACTTGTTGTTGAACCCCATAAAAAAATTGTCTTTATAATTTATTATATCATTATATTTTAATTGAATAAATCATCTACTAGTCTTGCACTAGATTATTTCGACATCAACAGTGGCGATCAAGGATTCGAAGATGACAACTCTCCAAACGATGGTTCCTACCAACTCAGCACCGCTCGTCTATCGACCGAAGGAAATGACATGGGATCGTTTCGCAATCGAATTGCAATGCCAGTTCGTGCTCGCCAAGGTCAAAGACGACTCAACGAAGAAGGCGTATGTGCTGCGCTGCCTGGAGCCTTCAGACAGAGACGTCATGCTCTCCGATTTTCCGGCGTTCTTCGACGACTCAGTTACGTTTGATGCAGTCAAAACGTCTTTGGACAAGCGTTTTCAACGACGTCAATCAAACCTCAGAGCAATGTTCGACGCGTTCAATTGCCGTCAAAATGGTAGATCGTTCACCGATTTTCAACGCGATTTGGATCGTTGCATTGGTCTGATTGCCGAAAGTGCAACTGTCCTCGACTTCAAATCAAGGCTCAAGCAGTGTCTTTTGGTGATGGGCTTGGACGACGCTGGTTTACGACAATCGTTATTGATGCTGAGCGATCCTTCAATCGATGAACTGTGTAACCGTATCAACGCGTATGACCTCGCTTGCAATGCAAATCATGGTATCAACATGGGTTAGCCGCAACCGTCGATTATGTGCAACGCAAGCCGAAGGAACCGAAAACGAGAATAGCAACCTCGTCTACCAAATGCCGCAGCTGTGGAGGTATGGGACATGCGCGTTCTGACTGTAAGTATCACAGTGCGGTCTGTCACAAGTGTAACCGCCGTGGCCACATTCAACGTGCGTGTGAAAGCAAAGAACCGAGAAAACTCAAGAACATAACCGTGCTCAACGCAGAGTTCAGTGGCGACAAACCCGTTCATGTTCCAGTAAATGTCAATGGCGTCACAATTCAATTTGAGATCGACACAGGAACGCATTTCACAATCGTGACGATGGCTGATTATCGCAAGCTGGGCTCGCCGCAACTCAATCAGTGCAACATCAACCTGGTAGCCGCAAACAAGAAACCGCTCCATGTCGTTGGTCAATGTTCAATAGTCACTCAAAACAACGATGCACCTC
>JAWNMF010000508.1:60000-84196 GCA_035044305.1 Drosophila nigritarsus | reverse complement strand
AAAATCCTAAAAAATGCAAAAAAAATTGAATTCAAAAAGAACAAAATGCCAAACTTTTTTTTTTCATCGCAATTTTTTCTGCACCCTCTTTCCCCACTCTCCCCCAAAAAATTTGCATTAGTGGTTTTGAACATTTTTTCTGGTGATGACCGAGTTGTTTAGTGCGTTGCTGTTATCCATTTTTAATTTTTTTAATTTTCGAGTTGCTTTTTCAATGCTAATTTTAAATTTTGACACGTTTTTTCTCCGTCTGCCCGCTCTTGAGGTCTGGCGACGCTTAAAGTGCGTCAAATTCCAAAAGTGATTTATTAACTATCTTATTCTCTATTTTACAAAATGATTTATGAGGGGTTAAGTCCAGGCTAGTTTTTATAATTTTCAAATCGTTTTCACTTTTTTTTACCCTACGTGGGGCTTGCCCCAGACTTTTATCGCTTTTATTGGACTTACGTTTTAACGTTAATTTTTATTTTTACGGCATTTTTCAATAAAATATTTCTATTTGACATATTAATTTTTTTGTTTTTTGCACTTGTGCGATTAGTGTTTTGTTTTTGCAAATTTTTGCTTTTTATTTGACCTTTTATTGTTGTGTTTCGTTTAGTTTAACTTAACTACAAGTTTATTTCCTCAAGTCCAACTGTTTAAACTTTTCTCTATTTTTCAGATCAATTCACATTCTACCTTAAAAAATGGCTGTTCCTCAAGACTTTGTTGGTCATTGGAATTATGTCGAGTCGGACAATTTCGACAACTACATGAGGGAGGCCGGCGTCAGCTTTGTCACTCGCAAAATTGTGGTTAATCTGAAGCCGACGCTCGACTTTGTTGTTGATGGTGACCACTGGAAAATGACGTCGACGTCTACCTTTAAGACTATTATACTTGAATTTGACTTGGATAAGGAATTTGATGAGACGACCGGAGATGGCCGCAAATTTAAAGTAGGTTTTTTTAGTTAAACGTTTTGTGGGTTCCTCCTTAATTTGTTGCAAAATATAACTTTTGTGTGTTCGGAAATTTCTATTCGTTATAAGAAAACAGTGTTGTTTTGATTGGAAAACTTTTTCTAGCAAAAATTTTAAAATTTGCCAAAAAATTTTGAAATTTTTAAATAACAAACAATCATTGCAGGACGTTTCTGTTCAATTAAATCCGAAAAAACGAAATGAACAGACCATAAATTCATTACGTGCTTGACACATCTTGGACGTAGTCTCGAGCAAGGGATAAAGGCTCTGTAACCCTCTCAATTGTCAATGCTATTTTTTTCTGTCGTTAGACGAAGAAAAATAATATTCAAAATTTTTTGATTCGATTATTTTTTTATAAAATTTTGAATGCTTCATTATAATTATGTTTAATTACGAAAATTTTTTGCAGACTACGTTCAAATTTGAGAATGGAAAGTTGATTCAAGTACAAAAGGCGGTTAACCCCAACCACAGGGACTCGATGCTTGTGCGTTACATTGAAGATAAATGCCTTATTATTGTGAGTTTTAATTTTTCATTAGAAAATTTTAAAATCAATTGATGTAAGCGCTGCATGTTGTTTACAGGCTCTGTTGTCGGTGTAGCTATTTATGTGCTTTGTTTTTATTAGAATTTATATGTTGTCTCTTTTCATTGTTTAGCTTTTTATGTCGGTCAAATTTGGTTTGGGTCGGTTTAATGCCAATTCCCTCTGATTGTAATCAATTTAGTGGAATAAAATTATCTGAAAGTGGTCCTTTACTACCAATTCCTCTATAGAACATCCTTCTCTTATTATTATCTTATCTTAATTTTTGAAGCTTTTTTCATATTTTTTACGCTAAAGGCTATTTCATATTTCACCGGAAAGGCCAACTTAAAAAAAGAATCGAGTTGAATAAATTAAAAGAAAGCGTTAATAATCCAATCCGTAAATAATTTCCATTTTTATAGTCAAAAAAGAGGAACCAATTTTCTCCCAATTGCATTCTAGCGCTTAAAAGTCGTATCTCGTTTTGTTTTTTTTCTTTTGAGTTTAGATATTAACCCTTTTGTTTTCCGTTACAGGTAATTAGTTTAATCATTTTATACGAACACATTTTCAACTTATTTATCTTCTTTTAAACTTTATTCTTTTCTCAAGAACATAGAAATTCTTCATAAATTAGTAAATCAAATATAATTATAACCAGTTTGAGTCCAGGGTTTCATAGCTTTTTTTCCGACTGCAAGAATTCTTAAACAATAGTTTATTTATTATAACAACGTATTTTTTGCAGATTATGGATTGCAACGGAGTCAGGGCGAAGCGCGTCTACTTGAAGGAGTAAATTCAAATGAGCTCTTTTTGTAAACTTTGGACATTTCGCTTCCGTAAATTTATAAAAGTAAATTTTTTGTTGACAAATTTTCGTATAAAATTATCCCTCAACTCGGGTATTTTTTCAATAAATATTTAATTTTTTTTTTGTTTTTAATGTAACAAATTAGAAATACACGAGTGGGCGTTAACGTTGAAAGCAATGCTTCAATAGTCATTTGCAGGCTCATTTGACGATAATATAAAAGGAATCAAATAGATAGTTTTATTGTCTCCAAAGATGAAGCTTTACCTGTTTTTAAAATCATGTAAGGGTCTGCTAACAGGTGGACTCATTTTGGGCAAAAAATGAAAACTGTAAGCATCGTTGAATGTAATGCTATTTTTTTTTCAACGTCGGACTGACGAGTAAAAAAAGCGCTAATAAATCTTTACCGGTTTTTTAATTTTTTCAAGGGTTTGGAAACTCGGTGAGAAATAAGAGCCAAACTGATTTTGATGAAAAATAAATGCAATAAAAATAAAAGCAGCTTTCATTTGCATCTAAAATAAGTTTATGCGATTATAATCTTAAAAACTGTTATATTTATCAGGTACTAAAAAAAACTGCTAAATCCATAGAGACATTAACTATACACCTTCCTTCATTCCTAAATTCTTGTCCAATAAGCCTGCGAAATCGGTACATGACACTTGAACGCCGCCAATTGAACTAAACGTCAAAACTGCAGTTCCAAATATTTCATTTTTCCCAGAAAATATTTATAATAAAATAGTTAAGTTTAATAGTTGAAAAACGAAATATAAATTGTCAAGACGCCGTACAAGAGAACGCTAAAAATTAAGAGGCACAAAATGGGGAGGAAGATAATTGGTCCGCCTCCTTCTGTCTGGTTTTTGTTTGGCTGAATACTGCGGCTTTTTTTGGTGTTCTAAAAAGTTAAAAGAGTTAAAAAAACGCTTTTATAAAGTAATTTTCAATTGAATAATTTCTTGAGACGTTACCCCAAAATCTGAGCCACTAATACTCATTGGTTTATATAAATATTACGGTTGAAAGTATTTAAATATTTTTGGCGAATTTGTATGAGAAAATCTGCGGCAATTGAAGCACACTTTATGTAAAAGAACAAATCTCTAAATAGTGCAATTTGCCAAAACGCGAGCAATACTGCGTGTTTCGTTCCGTCAAAAAGTGTGGGCATTTGGGGCGGGGGCAATACAATCCGCGGATCAGTGGCAGCCAAGGCTCATTTGACACATATTCAACCAGAGAACGCTTTGCGCCGGTCGATTCCAAAAACGAAGACTGCTGTTGTTGGCGGTAGGCGGTATGTGATTGGGGTTGAGACGGTTGAACCAGCCGGTTCCATAAATGAATGTGGAAAAGGGAAAGGCCACGCGACGACAACTGTATACAATCGGAAGACAGAATCGAGACGTCCGGTCTATCAAATTTACATTTTTGGTTTAACGGTCGGAAAAAGCGGCCCGGCCCTTTCGTCTGTCATTTTTCAAGGTTTAAAATTTAATTACAGTAATTTTTTCACAAAGATTTTAAAATTTACTACAACGACTAAATCAATTTATTTAATGATTTCAAATTGTAAAATTCAGCGACAGCAGTCAACTTTAAATTTTCCAATTGGGCAGACATTCTTCGCATTATACAATTTTTGAACTACCGCCTGAGCACCGAGACGCTCAACGCTAAATATTAGTTAGACTGTTGTTTTGTAGTCTAACTCGAGATTGACTCAAATATGTGCGTCAAAAATAACAAACCTGTCCATGGAGTAAATTGGGCTTGCGCCTTCTAAAATGTCGACAACGTTTACGTAAAAATTGTTGTAACGTCGGTAATTCTTTTTGATCCTCGCTTTTAGCTAAAAAAAAATAGAGTATTAAAATTTTTAAGGCAAACGAATAAACCTTACTTTTCGCCTTATTTTTCGTCGCTTTCCGTCGTATTGAATCGCCAAAGTGCGTGTATTTTCTCACAGAATGGAAAACGTTTGGCGACACTTTGCCAAAAACGTTGGCTGCCGTTCTGGAGGAGGGCAACTTGCTGTATAACAATTCAAGGCTTTGGGTAATGTCCGTCGTCAGATGTTCGATGCTTTTAGGTCCTAAATATTGCTTATAGTAATCTAAATATAATCAATAACTGTTTAAATTATATAATCAACCTTTAACACTTTTCAGGCTTATTCTTTAGGTGTAATAATGGAAAAAAAAAAGTATGCTACAAACAGTGCTTGAATTTGCAGCAATTATTGACAGATAGGCCAAAGTGAGCATTGTTCAGTACAAAACGATAAAAAAAAAATAGCTATGAATTACATAAAAATGAAATTTTTATAAAAAAAAATTAAGCAATTGACAAATGACAAAAAAAAAACGCATTTTAGCGTTTTGCCAAAAAAAAAACAAAATTTCAATGACTTATTTTTATAAACTTTGCAAACAAAAAATAGGACTTTTCATTTTAAAGCTTCCTCCCTTAAAAAATGTCTGTTTTTCATACAAAGGAACAAAGGAAACACCTTAAGTAGTCTAGGGAATACCCGTGAAGCATATGCGTGCTATTAACGGTTGAGGTTAAAAATTAAAAAAAATAAAATAAATGTTTTAGTGGTAGAGCCAAATTTCTGTAAGTTTGAAAATTATTGCCCGTAAAATAATTATGCAAAAAGCAAAAAAAAAAAAAAAAAAAAAATCGCACAAAAATGGTCTAAGAGACACAAACATAAAGACCGCCATCAATTACGTCTTCCTCCTTTTTAATTTTACGTCTTCCTCCTTTTTATGCCTTTCTTCCTCCTTTTTAATTTTACGTCTTCCTCCTTTTTATGCCTTTCTTCCTCCTTTTTAATTTTACGTCTTCCTCCTTTTTATGCCTTTCTTCCTCCTTTTTTTTTTTCAACTCTCTCAATCTCTCTTATTTATGTTTTCTTGTGTGATTTGTAACTTTCAAGGTTGGACTAATCAACTAAACATCCCTCCGTTGTAAAAACAATTATAAAAAAAATGAAACTTACGCATAGCAACTCCTCATTACATCACATATTTTTTTGCGGAATATCTAAAAAATAACAAAAAATTTTAAAATTGTAAAAAATCAAAAATATTTTGCTGTGTTGTTGCGCTAATAATTGTTGTTTTAATGTTACTCTACAAAATATAATTCTATTGTAATGAAACTCAATAAAACGGTGTTTCAATATTTCTAGACTTTCCAATTAAAATTCAGTAGTATATTGACATGAGAAAACTAAAAAATAGAAATCTATTTAAAGTCAAAATGCATTGAAGCCAATCACTTAGTTCAAAAATAGAAAAAAAAAATTTGGTAACACTAAAATTATAAATCATTTGTGTCGATCCAAAAAGATAGATAAAAGACACACACCGTTTGGGATGCTTTAGTAGTTTAAAGTGCTTTAGTAGGATGCATTTGATAGACTAATTGTTTTTTTAAGCTATGCATACCAAATTTTTTGTAAGTTACAACAACGATTTTAATTATTGTTCAAATAATTAAAATTGAGAGTTCAACCATAAGCACAATTAAGGCTCTAACCAAACCCCATGGTTAATAACCGAGTCTATGCCCTTTTGAAGTTGTTGACGCAGCACAAATTTATGTGGTGAACATTTAAAATTTACACTTAATGACACCGGGTCGAGAGCAAGGGTCACAAAATCAGAGTACAAAAGGGGACAAAACCACACAGACAGAACCCAACTCTTTACCGAAGAAAAAAAAAAGGGGTAAACCCTTGAAAAATTAATTAATAAACCATTTCAACTTTTTAGTTTTGCAATACAAAAAAAAATGAAAAATTGAAAGAAAAAAAAATGTGAAAGTAATCTTTTAATAATTCAAAAGCGTCAAATTTTTGACTCTTCTCCAATTTTCGTTTTTCCCCCGCAACCAATACTCTTTGTTTAGGACATATTGTTTCAGCAATGTAAAAAATAATTCTTTTTTTTCCACTCAAAACTAAAATGCCTTTTGTTGAATGGAAAAAATATTAAAATACTCAAAGTAAATTTTTTTTTTTTTGCATTAGAAGTGAGAACAAGTTTATGGATAAAAAACTTCTTCATTTTTCATGCGATCTCCTATTAATTTGCGTTTTGTTACCCAACATTGTTACCCATACTCTATTCATCTCCTAGAGACCAAAAAAAAACAATGTTAACACTTCCAAAAATTGAACCGCAATGCTAAAACAATTATTTAACAAATTTATTTTTTTTTTGTATAAAACAAACTTCTTTTTCTCAAAAATAGCCAAAATTTATTTTTAAATCAAAAACGCCATTTTTGAATATTTAATCAAAACGCGCGAAAATAACATTTACATTTTATTCAAATTTTTTTCAACAACACTGAGTGCTCTTCCTATGGAATGAATCGCTGGTTTACGCGATTTCTTCATAACTTCTGATCCGTTTCAACAAGTTATCCTTTGACTTTCTTTAGTAAGACACTTAATAAGCCTTTGCTCAGTAGCAAATGTAATAAATTTTCGTACATTAGGATCCCACCCCAAAATTGCTTTTTTTTTGAGTTCTTTTCTTTGTGTTTTTTTTTCTTGTTTTCTCTGTTCAGCCGTGTTTTTTCGTTTCTCAATTCTTTAATTGGACCGTAGTTGAAGCTTTTAAAAAATTGCAAAAAAAAGAAAAGAAAAAGTGCTGCGTATTGCAATAAAAAAGTTATTTTACAGCACCACGACTGAATAACCTTTGTTAACATGCGTTTTTTATTCTCTTGTACAGTATGCAGAAAAAATGATCTTACTGTAGTGCATTTTTGTTACACTGTTCTGCCCAAAAAACCGTTTAATGAGATATTCCAACAAAACGCATTGTTCCCCAGTTATGTGGCATACCATACAAATCTTTTGGCAGAAAAATTGAAATATTTAATAAATTTTTATTTTATAAAAATTTTTCTGTGTTTTCTCTAAAATTGAAATTTCAAATGTTTTGTTGGGACGTCCTTGAATACGTTCGTTGTGCTTGTGGTAGAGACCCGCGAGATCCCCGACCGACCAATTTGGCTGCCGTTCGCCGTCGTAGTGGCTAACACAGGAGCGGCGCCGGATGGCACGCACCAAGGCATTAGCGGCACCAACAAAAAACAATTGGCGTGCATTTCCTGCAACGCTTTCTCTCTGTTCATGCAAGTCGGATCCGCTAGTGTGCCCCTTCTAAAAACGTGTTTTCCTGTCAAATTAAAGGACTATTTTAATAATGGGGATAATAAAAAAATATTATCCCCATTTAAATGGAATACTACATAATTTAATTTTTGCACTAGCAGACTTTTCGGCGGGCAAATTTTAGTCTTTTTCCAAGTCAATTAAAATTTGTTACTCGTAAACATGTCCTAGACATAAAATTTCTAAAAAGTTTAATTGCGAAAATTAAAAACTGAGTTGTTATGCTTTGCAAATAAGTATAAATTTTCGGCGTTTAATCAAAAAAAATTTTTGCGGTTTAAAAAACAACTGCCAATTACACATACTTAATTTTAGTCATTAAATCCAGAAATAAATAAAATTGGAAAATTTAAACAATACTCTTTTCCAAACAACTGACCTATATGGATTGTATCTAGTGGAATGCAGCAAATGGCGCTCCAAGCTCTTCCGATATAAAACACCCAAAGAAGGACTGGGAGCGAATTTTTCTAGCAAGCCTATTTGTTGGGTTTGTTGCCTTCGGACGTTTGTAAACCAGAACATGTCGTCTTTCAAGGATTTTCGATGCCGCTAAATTCATGATTGTATTAAAAAGTTCAAAACCGACCAAATACAGTCCATTACTTTACTCATCCAAAAATAGAGAAGCGGATTCGAGACAATGGAAGTCATTGCTAAGGCATGCACATTGAGCAATTTGAAGTACATTTGTTTATCAAGAAATCCCACACCGATGTCCCTGAGTATGTTTACAATAGTCAACGGCATCCACGAGCCCATGAACACCGCGACCATCAAGATGAGCACGTACATTACGCGCCTCTTGCGCACTGAAGTCTGCGCTTGTTGTGCTTCGGTAAGCATCGAACCTAAAAATAAACAAAAAAATTGTTTCCTAATGGCAAATTAGCATATAATGTGCTTAGCCAAAGCCAATTTAAAAAAAAAATCATTGCTAATAGTTTAAACTTAAAAGTTTTAAAGCTAGCCGAATGCATCTGTCGCACACTGTGCAAAATTAAAACAAATCATCACTGTTTATTTAAATTTTTTCCTTACATGTGGTTATCAGTTCTTTTTCCTTTGCTTTTGCACTTTTTGGGCAATTTTTGGGATTTCATTTTTTTTACTTATCCTTTTTCCTTTTTTGTTTTGGCCATTGTTAAAAAAAGACTTTTTTTCGTAATTATTTTATTCTTAACCATGAGGAATTCGAGAAAAAAAGCGGGAAGTAAAACCCCAACCCAAAAGGAACAAGATGGGCCCGCAAATTTGAATAACAATAAAAAAAATCAAATAATAGAAATTTTGGTGCAAAGGAAAATAATGCAAAAATTAAATATTACAAATTTAAAATAATATTTGGCGTTTTGTTTAAATTGCGACGTCCAACAGAACTACTCAAACTTTCAATAACTAAACTTTTAGCCCAAAAAGATGAAGTGCCAAATAAAAATAAAATTGAAAAAAGAAAAGTCAAAAATAGAGAAAAATCAAAATACGTCAAAATATAGCAAACTAATACAAATAACATAAATTCAAAGATCGTTTTGGCGGCGGCGTACGAAAGATGAAGGATGATAGTCAACTTTAATATTGTGGCATTACGTGTCTGTAAACTTCAGTAAGTACAAGTTTAAAGCGGCTCTCTGAGTAATGTGACTAGACGCAAAAAAAATTGCATCGAGAACGCGGGAGGTTTTTATTGAAGACAAGGACGACGTCACCATCACGAGGAAGATTACCATTGGATGAAAAAAAAAATTGCGCAACGACAACAACTAATCGGACGACTATGATTTCAAAAACTTTTCAAGTTTTTCATGAACCGATTGTCAACTAGCAAGTAATTGATTACGACTTGAAAGACTTTTGGCAAAGCTGACTGAACACTCTAACGGAACAAGAAGATTCGTATAAACATTCGGACTGTGAAAATCGGTTGGAGATTGTTGAGAAGGTCAGAAAAATAAGTTAATCGGAGTACAATTAATCATCAACTCGATTTCGAATGGAATTGACTGCGATTTTCCAAAGGTTCGGCGAACCAAAGGTTCGGGTGTTTGACAATTTTTTTGAATCTCTTTTTTTTGCAAGAAGCTTTTTCTGTTATAAAACTCCAAACTCCACTGATCATAGAACTTGGTTTGCCACGAGGGGCGGCAAATCTACAGAAAGCATCAATAAACGCCTCTGCAGACAAATTCTCAACAAACTCTAAGTCAATAGCTCGTGTGGACAAACACGTAAAGATAGAAAATTCACACTTTTTCACCTTCTTTGAAATAAAAAAGACCAAAATAAACAACGTCCGTGTGGCAGAAAACAGGTGACGGCCTAACACGCTTTGACGGAGGCGAAAGAGGGAACAGTTGGTCGAGAAAACGGAGGAGCTAACAGTTTCTCACAAGAAAAACACAGCTTGCGAATCGTTTGTGAAACATTTGGACGGCCTTGGGAAACCCAACAAGTTAACCAAATTCTAAACATAATTTTCAGATTGTTACTAAGAATAAGGCTAAAAGTTGCCGTAAACTAAATTTTACTTTTGGCGTCAATAAAACGTCCCACAGTTTTAGCAAAAAAATGTTTACATAAATAATAAGAAAAATATCAACAATAACGTTTGATTTATTAATCATTACTAATATCCAATTAAAAGTGAAAACAAAAATTAATGCAATGATAACAAAATTTATGAGTTGATACTCAATTGTCAGAAATCAAAAAGCTTTCTCTAAAATTGACATTGCTGGTATTTAAAGAATATTTATTTTTATGCAGAGAACTCTTACCCGTATTGACAATCCAGTCCTGACGAACTTTCTGTAAGATTTTCCAATAGCAAAACGTCATTATTAGGGCTGGAATCAAATATTGTACGACTAGAAGCGCTGAACCATAAGCTAATTTGATTCGCGTATCATGCGGCCAATTGTATTCACCACAAAACTAAATAATGATAAACCATAATCAAATTAACCACTGCTTAAGCCCAAGCTTAAGCCTAAGCCAGTCTAAGCAAAAGCCAAAGCTTAAACTAGTGCTAAAGCCTAAGCATAAGCACAAAACTAACAATTTTAAATAAGCTAAGCTTTAACATAATTCCAAGCTTAAACGTAAGCTTAAGCTTAAACCAACAACGAAATCCCAGCCTAAGCCTTACACCTGAGCCTTAACTTAAAGGCTTAGGCTTAATCCTAAATGCAAAGCTGAGTCCAAGCTTAAGCCAAAGCCTATACTTTAACGTGAGCTAAAATCTAAATCCAAGAATGAGAATATTCTTAAGATTACGTCTAAGCTCAAGATTTAGCCAAAGTCTAAGCCAAAGCTTATACTTAAACATAAGCCTAAACCAAAATTTAAAGATAAGCTTAAGCCTAAACCATACAATAACCGAATGTCCAACTTCTCCACAAAGTGTAGTGTCTTGGTAGATTATCTGTTGCAATCGTTGCGTCACAAAGAGTGGAGATGAAATTGCGACAGAACACATCCAACACAAAGCCATAAACGCTTGTGCTTGAGCAATACTCCACGGCACTTTCAATGGCGTCACAATGCTGCGATAGCGGTCCACCGCAATTAGGCACAAGCAATAACTTGAAATCAACACTAAATATAAACATAAGCAGTCAAGACGTATATTATTCGACAGCTATTAGATAATTATATTCAAAAATATTGGCTCAAAAATAAACAAACCTGAAATTCCTTGACACAAAGGCACTAATTTGCACATGATATTACCAAAAACCCAACGCTTGACAAACGCCAGCACCGGGGTGATGGGCAAGGCAGTTATGCACAACAGCTGAAATCAAATCAAATAATAAAAATCATTCATAAAGATTTTCCTTACCAAATCTGAGATGGCCAAATTGATAAGAAAGACGTTTGCCACTGTCATTCGTTTCCGAATCGTTCCAATTAATAAGCCATTACCAATGAGGCCGACCACAAAAATGAGTGCATAAATGCTTGAATATATTAACTGAAATAGTTGCCATATTTTTTATGAACAGAAAAACGAACATAAAATAATTTTTAGGTCATCAAAAACAGGAAATTTAAGAAGTATAATTCTATTTCAAAAAATCATATGCTTACAAGGAGAAAATCATTTCAGTTATTCAATTTATGGATTTTGTTTTTGTCTGTGTCGCTTCTCACAGAAAAGTTATACTTGAAATCCTATATATTGGCAAAATAAATGTCTTTCTAATCAATAAAAATAAAGTATGTTGGGTTTTTTTACTGTGCAGCCGCACTGTCAAGCAGTCTTGTCTTCTCCTGTGGTGCCTTTAACTTTTCAGGTCTATGAGGATTTTTGAACTCTCCTGAATAAAAGCCCGATGGTTCCTCTTCTTATTAATGCTTATCCTATGTCCACCCTTTATTTTTTTGTAATAAATATTTTTATTAAATCTCCAACAAACCAAATCAGTATAATAAAAATAACAAAGATGACGAGCATTTACAACATAAACAATTAAGTGGATTCGTTTTGGATGCAAATTAAAGCAACAGGATTCACCAAACGTAATAATATAAACTTCAGCTTTGGCACGAGAAAAGTGAAAAAAAAAAATTAAAATCAACTTTTAATTTTGGTTTCAATATGACACGAAGAGAAACGATTTCCACTGTATCGCTTTATGCAATCAATTAAAACAAAAATTTGACTTACTTGAACGTCCAACCTAAGTGTCCAGTCCTCAATCATGAACATAATTTTGTTCACGTCCACACATGTCTCATCGGAAGTTGTGTAAAAAAGGCCGAGACCCCCGCTTCCATCCATACTGCCAGGCGGATGTGTAGGCGACGGCAGACTATTGTCGTATAACAAAATGCTAACATTCGATGTCGCTTTTGGCGTTACCGTTGTAGAAAAGCTTTGTAGGGATAAGTTTGAATGTGAAATGACGTGGGAAAAATTGCTGGTCGTTGGGGCGACAATAATTTGATGCACTGAGCCGGCGCTAGCCGATGTCATTGTTTTCTATTTTTTTTTCGGTGATAATTAACTCCCGAATTTACTTCAATCAAGTCATAACATTGAAGCGCAAAATGGCCCACTTAGTGCTTGTCCTGAGAATTTGTCCATTAGCTTTATTAAAATTAAATCTGGTCATATTATGTTCCGTAAAATCTCACCAAAATAGCCATTCTGAAACGGTGCAAATTACATTCACATATTTCTTGGCTAAAATATAGAACAATTACAAATCATTCATAAAATTTGAGGCCCAAAGCGTTGGAGTCGGGTTAAATAGTTTAATGTTGCATGGTTAATATTGTGATGTAAATTATTAGTTTGTAAGATAGAGTTGTTCTGGCATTGAGCAGTGTTTGTTTGGCAGAAAGAGTGAAACAAAATATTTGGGATAGCAAGCAGTTATAAGAAACATAAATGACCAGTGCTGCAACGTGTTACCAAAGTGGTACATGATTTTGGGAGAAAATTGGTCAAAAGTAAAATACTTAAAACTTGCACACTTTTTTGTGAACGTTTCTTTGTTGCTTTTAAACGTACCAAAAAAATGCAAGACCGAAAAAATGGTATAGTGGAACTTAAAAAATGAAAATTGAAGTACCACTAATTCTAAAAAAACGAAAAAATGCTATGAGTAAAACCATTTCAGTACTAAAACAATAAAAAAATTTTCAAATTTTTGTTACTTAAAAAGTTTCAATTTTTTTATTTTTAGATTGTTACATAGTAAGTAACAAATATTTATTTTTTTTACACAATATAAACACAAGTTAAGGTAAGACTTTATCTTTGACTAATTTTGAATTAGGACAATTCAAGTGTTACATTTATTTAAAAAAAGTTATTGACACAAAAGTAGTCTCAAAAAAATTGAAATTTTAGCTTTTTTAATAGTTTATAAAATATATTATAAACTATATAAAAAATTATAAAAAATTAGTTTTGTTACTTTAAAGTAACAAAAAAGTGGGATTTTAAAGTTCCAAAAAAATGAGACTTTAAAGAAAAAAAAAGTGAAACAAAGTTCCAAAGAAGTGAGACTTGAGTGAGAAAAGTCCCACTTTTTTGTCATTTAATTTTAAAGAAGCAAAAATTTGTATTTTTTAAATTTTACATAAATGCATTATTTAGACTTAGCACCAAATTTGCTAAATTTGATTAACAGCTATTATTTTTGACATTAAAAAGAAAAATTTCAATTTTGTACAAAAAATAACGAGAAACTTAAATCAAAGAAAAATAACAAAAAAATAAAAATGTTAAAAAATAACGAATTTCAGCACTCAAAAATTATGCAAAACTTTCTAAAAATTTCGATTGCAATGACTAAAAAGTCATAAAGCTGTAAAAGTACAACAAAATAAATTGCAACATTAAAAAAAACGAATTGAAAGCAAATTTTTAAGTTTTTAATTTACGATTTAAAACAAAACGTACTTTTTTTTTTATAATAGTTGATTAATTCAACAACATTTTCAGTCGTTTTACCCTTACAAGCAATGGAAAATGAAAAAACTCAAATTAATAAAAATTGCCAAACCACGTTTTTGTCTTGTCAAACCGGTACAAAGTCGTCCATTTATTCGGTAGTTGCGTATACGATCGACGGTGTCTTTTAAGGATCCCAGCCTTCCATCGTTTCTTCCTAAGGACAGCAAGACGTAATTGAACTTTCGACCCTGACTTTCGTCAACAGTTAATACTGGGATGACAATTTTTCGGACTTTTGCCAGTTCTTTTACAACTTTGACTTGCCCTAAAACAACAATTTCTGCATAATTCTATGAAAAGTAATCACGGTTTTAGCAAACGACAAAAAAAATAAGTTTTTTGTTACATTTTAATGATTGTAATTTAATATCAGACAATGATTTTAGTTTTTTAACAAAGAATTGGTTGCAAATTTACAATAATCTTTTGAAAATTAATTTGAGGTATAACTGAAGCAATGGTTTTAATATTATTTCCAAAATTATTTTTATTTCATAAAAAAAATTACTTTTATATGGCGAAAGGATTGCTACAGAAACCTCTCAACAGAGTTAAAATGCTTTGCGCAAAATTGACCACGACTGATGTTTCATCGTATGATGCATACTCCAACTGATTTGTCGATTCTAAGGAGCGGCTTTGACCAGAAATATTAAACAATAAAAGGTCGGTCTTGTAGCCTAATAATTCGAACGAAGGTGGTTTGCTGGAAACGAAAAGTTGTGATTTAAAAATATAAAACTTTATGATGCAAAAAAAAACATGAAATAAATCAACAATACGATTTATCATATTCCTTAAATTTTTTTACAGGGAATAATTTCATATTTTTCAAAATGGTAAAAATACAAAAACCAGGCTGCCATTGTCACAAAGCAGAAGGTCTGCCAAAGAAAAGCACAACGGTAGGTGGAAGGAATTCGCTTCAAAACCTGTAAGTGCATATGCCAGGCGCCGTAGAAATTGAGCAACAAAAATTGCAGATTTGCTCAATTTTTTCTACTCTTTCGAAAGGTGTCATCCATTTAAGCGTTTTCTAAATTAAACTTATTTAAAAGTTCAATGACTGCTTTATCCAAAAATAAAAAAAATTAGTTAAAACAAAAATTGTAAAACCTACAAAGTCAATTACAAAAACAACATTGGCAATTTATCAACCAAAACCACAAAAAAATTTTTGGAGAAAAATTTTTTCATGTTTTTACTTGTTGCATACTCTTTAAAAAAAGGGATTAGTTTGAATTCCAATTGGACTTTTTCCTGCAAATACACGATGGAATTCTTTGTTCATTTGCTACAAAATGTGCTTGAAATTTATGATACCATTAATTTTGTATGTCACGATGGAGACTGGAAGGGATTGGACGCCGATGATAAAAAAAACTCCTTGAAGAAATTACAGAGATTGTTGAGCCATTTAATGGTTATATTGTTAAAATGCAAAGCGTTGAAATCCCTACTATTTCGCTTATATATCCAGGAATTCTTTACTTGATTAAAATTTTAAAGGTATGAATTAATTTTGAAAAACTTATTTGCACATGTGTAAATTTTTAATTTAGGATGGCATGATTGGTGATGATGAAATGTGTAAGAATCTACGCGGAAATCTTATTTCTTCTTTAGAAATCCGATTAAAGCATGTCTTGCAATCCAGAACACCAGGCGCAGAAGATCTTTTATATTGCTGCCTCTTTTATGGATCCGACCGTGTTTTTTTTTTGTGAATTCAAGCGAAACTATTGCTCGTTTGTCTATTTTATCTTTGGTATATTTAAATTTTTTATCATTAATATTTTCAACTATTTAAATTGGAGTGTATTACATATTTACGGCATTTTATTTTCACACATTTGCTCATTAAGCGTTAATTTGAAATATTTACAAAGCTACTGCACGGAATTTAATTTTTAAAAATTTTGTACTTTTGTCACACAATGACTAAAGCGCTTTTTGGTTAGATTTAAAAATTTATTTTAAATATTACGAAAAAAATCCTGTTTTTTTCATATTTTATGCCAAAAACTGCAAAAAAAACAGAAAACTCGAAAAAGACAAAAGTGCAAAATTTTTAAAAATAAAATGCCGTGCTACTGCCAAATGTGTGAAAAGTAGTGTAGCTAATGAGGGAGAGTTTTATTAAACTTTGTGTAAAAATTACAATCGTCAGCTATTTAATAATATTTGTTTTGAGCTACTGTCTTAGAATATAAAAATTTATTTTACCTGAAATTTGCTTTAAAATATTTTTATCAGCATGCTTTAGTGTCGTGTTTTCTGCAGTCAGGATAAGCTTAATAACAATATTACAATTCCACAGTTTGCTGAGCCATCATATACCGTTTTTTGGCATAAAAAAATGAAGGATGATGAAGGTAGTAGCTATATTCCTGCTCAACTGATACACATGAAAAAAAAATTACGTCTTTTTTGCGCTGAAAGAAAGAAGAACTCTTTCAAAGAAACGATACTGACAGAATATTGGTCTCAACAAAAAAATGTACGTTTATTGTGCTTAGTTAAAGTTTAAAAATGTGTAAATCAAAAACTAAAAATATTTAAACTTACCCACGATTATACAAAGTAGTGTGTTCAATTTTCTGTGTTCCTACTACTTTGGTTGCAGTGGCTGCAATCAATTAACGCTTCACACCTCTGGCCACAAATTGTCTTCAAAAGCTGACCTAAACCAAACTTAAAGTGATGTCGTCTAACAAATCTCTTTTAAAAGTTTAACAAATTTTGATAAATTGTTATTTACATTGCTTACGATTATAGTTGCCCAAAAATTTTAAAATTTTGAAACTTATAATGTTTTTAAATGATTGATTAAAAATTATGCAAATAAAAAAGGCTTTCAGGTATTTAAAGAATACAAGTTTCAAAATTTTATTATTTTTTGGCACATTGTCATTTTTTTTCGTTTTATTATAAAAATAAATTTTGTTGATCTCAATCGTTTTTTTTTAGAAAAATTTACAAATTTCAGATGCGGTTTGTTGAGGTTGGTTTTTTTTATTATTTTTGAAAACTCTGATTTGATTTTTTTTATTGTAGTTTTCTTGTGAAGCATTTTGCGAACCAATTTGCTGAATAACCGAAATTCATTTTTGCATGTAACTTTTTAATTTTGTTTTACAAAAACCTAAATTTTATTCCTTAATTAACGATTTTTAATAACTTATTTTTTAATGTTGTTGCAATTTATTTTGTTGTACTTTTACAGCTTTATGACTTTTTAGTCATTGCAATCGAAATTTTTAGAAAGTTTTGCATAATTTGTGAGTGCTGAAATTTGTTATTTTTTAACATTTTTATTTTTTTGTTATTTTTCTTTGATTTAAGTTTCTCGTTATTTTTTGTACAAAATTGAAATTTTTCTTTTTAATGTCAAAAATAATAGCTGTTAATCAAATTTAGCAAATTTGGTGCTAAGTCTAAATAATGCATTTATGTAAAATTTAAAAAATACAAATTTTTGCTTCTTTAAAATTAAATGACAAAAAAGTGGGACTTTAAAGTCTCACTTTTTTGAAACTGTCTTGCTTTTTTGGAACTTTAAAATCTCATTTTTTGGTACTTTGAAGTAACAAAACTAATTTGTTTTATATAAATTTTATAAATTATAAAAAAAAGGTCAAAAATCTATCATTTTGAGACGGAAATTGTCTCAATAAAAAATCTTGAACGAATAGTGATGCTGAAAATGTTTCAGATCAAAATATGTCAAAAGTCAAATGTTACTTGAATTGTCTTTATTTTTTTCGCAAATGTTACATCCTTAGAATTCATTGGGTAACAATCAAATAATTTTTTTGTTTTGCTTTGTTACTTTTTTTTGTGCCGAACAAAAAAAAATTATATTTAAAATATTATCGCCAAATGTTTTAAAAAATTTTCACTTTTTGTGTAGAACATTTTTTTTGTTTTTGTACATCTTTGAGGTCGAAGTGAAAAAA
Organism: Drosophila nigritarsus; assembly: GCA_035044305.1. Classification (NCBI taxonomy): domain Eukaryota; kingdom Metazoa; phylum Arthropoda; class Insecta; order Diptera; family Drosophilidae; genus Drosophila; species Drosophila nigritarsus. The sequence continues at coordinate 66,236 of JAWNMF010000508.1, read as the reverse complement.
TATTGTAAGGCTCTTTTTTTTTTTGAAAATATGTTACTACAAAAAACTTTTTTTTCAAAAGTAAAAATTTGGTAACACATTCGATTTGGAACATAAGTACCAAAAAAAGTGTAGGCTCAACGTTGCAGCGCTGTAAATAACAATAACAAAAATAAAAAAGATAACGTTTTCAAATCAAAAAAAATAAATGGAAAAATTAAATTTGTGTCAACACAACCGTGCTGAGACAAATTTCAAAATAAAAAAAATTACAAAAGGATGTTTGGAAAAGAATTTTGCCTTATTTTTTATGTTGCCTGACATCGGAGAAAGAAAAATACAAATGATACGAAGACAAATAAAACTTGAGAAAACTGTTGAATATATAGAGTAATCTAGAAAGTATAGCGCCGTTGATATTGTACGGCATTGCCGATCTAGAACAAAATAAAGGAAAATGCTGTTATGAGCAATATGAGTTTTATAAATAATTCAAAAGTGCTTTTATATAGCCATTTTTATATGTTTTTTGTTATAACTTTTTTTGCAAATTGTGCATTAATGGAAAGGAATATTATATAAACACAACCATTATCTCTTATTTTGCCTTAGTCGTACTTTTTTTTATAAACCGTAATACATAAATACAAAATACGTGTTTGAAAAAGACATTTGATCTAGTTAATAAAGGTGATCGGTATTCTGGAATAATGATTCATAACATTACGGTAAAAATGTTGTTTCACACAAAGATTATGTCCTTGAAAAATAAGATGATTAGCCCGTTAAAAATACTCCAATACAGCCCATTTTCTTCTAAGAATATCAAAAAGGTAAAGAAATTTTACTGCAATACAACACTTTTGCCATATTTTAGTACTATTCAATTTTTTATTTTACCCCTGTTGGTGTTCACAATTTGAAATTTTATAAAAAAAAAAGATTTTTACGACTAAATAAGTAGCATTGCCCAAGGAATCGTGTAAAGACCAAGTATAATTTAATAATGTAAAAATTAACAAACAAAAATGTATTTGTGACACTCTTCATTAAGAAAATTATTTGTCAAGCCTTGTTCTCAAATTTTTTTTCTGCCGCAAAACGCCTTCTCATCCCCATTCGTCAGTCAATAATATATGAAAGGACATTGGAAAGCATATAAAAGAACATTAGAAAGCGTCAATATGTAAAATAGCCTATAAAAAAAGACTTATAATGAATTTAATATTTCAAAGGATTGTCCAATTTTACAAAAAAACAGCAATATATGTAGGCAATGCTATCATTTGGGTCCAAAATGAGTTCAAGCTTTGTTCGACAGCAATTCAGATCCGATTGGCTCATAGATCAAGCTTTGCCTGTTTTCAAAATGATGTGCACTGTTTTTTTATTGGTATGGTAGAAGCTAATGAAAAGGTTTACGCCACTTTAAATTAAATATATACTACTAAATGCAAGAAGATAAAAAACAAATAAAGTCAAAATATGTAATAAATTGCTGCATTAATTATGCGGCTTCAAAATTGTCACGAATAATTACCGTAAAATAGATTATGTTATGTCCGTGGTGAAAAGACTAACTGTAACTGTAGTAGTATTTGATTGAGTGATATTGATACACCTCAATAAGCAGCACAAATCTTTATTACAGTTATTATAACCAAATAAAACAATAAAGTTACAAAACCGGAGAGCAAATTGTTGTACAACAACAATGGCATCAAAAACAATAATTAAAATCTAAACAATCCCAAACACATTTGAGTAATAACTTAAAAATACGCAATCGCAACATGCAAGGACAAATTGTTAGGACAAATTTGAATCTAAAGAAATGCAAATTCACTTAGCCACAACAAATTACCATATTAATTAAATCAAAAAATTTATCCAAAAAAAGGTATTATTTTAGGTTGAAACCACAGATTTTAATGAAATTAAATTGCCGAACTTTTTGAGCTTTGATTTTCATCTTTGCAACGCACACACATGTTCGTGTTGAGTAAAGCAAGGAGCAGTTTTGTTAATATTGAATAAAGACTTCATCAGGCCAACTAAGTCTTTCACAGATATCAATATGAGTCAAACCGCGCAACTCTTGCATTTTAAACAATAAGAAACAAAAGTTCATAATGTATTAAAAATCAAATTTCCTGGTTTTAACGCGTGTACAGTATAAAAATAAAAATACAGTTACAGTAGTTAATATGTAAATATACGCATAATAACAGTAGTTTATATTTCAATACGAATGGTTTCGCAGTTTTTTGAGTTATTGGCAAAATGTTTAACAAATTTTCAAAAAAAAGTTGATAAAAGTGAAAAATTTGTACGGTCAACCTACCCAAGTACCCAAAAAATTAACACAAACAACATAGAAAATGAGAAATAACACATAAAAAATAAAAATGAAAAGAAAAAACCGCAGTTATTAAATTTAAATTAATCGCATCCTTTGAATTTCTTTAACGATCCCGTTTTTTCGACAACATGAGCATGCTAATGTTTGTTTTTTTACTACAGCATTTCGACATAACTAACATAAACACTGAAATTTAGAAAAAGAACGATCAAACTCAAGACTGAATATGAGAAATAAGAGACGACAATATTATAAAGATAAAATAATTTCTAAATCGCAAAATTAGCAAAACAAAAAAATGATTACTATACCCTGTTCATTTTGTTTTTTCTTTTTTGGATTTTTTTTGAACTCACACGTCTTGCAACGATTGTTTGCTGTTGAAAATTTTTGGATTTTTTTTTTTTTTTTTCAATTTTGGAAAATTTCCGAAATTTTTCCGGGAAATTTTATTTTTTTTCCTTGAAAAAATTTTTTAATCAGGACAACACTCTATGTTCTTATAAGGAAAAAAATTTGTGAACAGATGAGAGATAAATACGATGACAAAACTTACAGTAGTAGACTAACCACTCGTTGTGTGTAAAATTGTACACCAAACTCGAATTTAGCAACAGCAGTTTAAGGTGAAATATGTACGGAGGAGCGCAACAAACATACCAAACAATTTAAAAGAGGAAAGATGAGGTAAAACAAAAAGAATTAGTAAAGCTTAAAAAAGACAGTAATTTTGAAATTAATTTGATAATAGCTTTATATTCATGTCAAGACCCAACTTAATTGCGGAAAAATTGGTTTAATTTTAAAAAACATTTTGCGATCGGAAAAAATATATTTGTGGCTGGTTATTTTTTTGCTAAAATGGTCATTTAAATGAATCTTTATCACCACAAAAAATGTATTGTTTTTAATTTTCAAGAAAGTAGTTTTCAAGACACGAGACGATTTGAAACAAAACAAATCATAAGCATCGATTAACAAAATCTGGAAGCCGAGGCGGTCAAGCCAGTTTATTAGACATTAATTTTCATGAGTTTTTGCGTCAAGACTGCCTCCACTTCAAAGTGTCGCAAATCGACATTTGCGAGTTGGCATTGCCGGTGAATTACCAATTAGATAGTTGGAGAACGTCTTTTCGAATAAGATTAATTTTTTATACGCACAGCCAAAAAAAAACGTCTTCAAATAAAAGAATAAAAAACAATAATATTCAGAAAAAAGAAAATAAGCCCTCACTTATGTGCAATTTAGCTTTTTCCCTAAGCGTTTAAATTTTAAATTTACTCGTTAAACAAAGGAAAGGAGCGTTTTATTCCATTCAATTTTTTGGGAGGGGTGAGCAACTAAAAGCTTTCAACTCCCAATCAGAATTCTCCCGGTAATGTTCTGTTCAATTTTATTTATTCAAACTTACTGCTTCTTTTTCTTTTATCATATTGTCTGATGAAAATTGGAAGATAGTGGTTGAGCCTATATTTTTAGAATAAAAAATAAAAGAGGATGAAAGAAATATGCGTATTTACTCGGTTTAATTTTGTTGAAATTGACATAAGTAGCCAACAAACATTTTCTTATTTTTTGGTGGAATAGAAATTTGTTTTTTTTTTTAGGCGAGGAAAGGTTAAAACAATGAGGCGTTGTTGTTTCTTTAAAAAGTTTTAATAAAATCAAAACAATTTTTGGAAATAAAAGACAAGGAGGCAGCAGTTTGTCATAATGTGATTTTATGTATAAAGACTTTAATTAGTGATATGAAAATTATAGGACGCCGGACATCCAGAAAAATGGTTGGTAATTTTGACTATTAAGTATGTTTCAGTTTGTCTGGCGTCTTTTTTTTTAGGTGAATTTTTGTCCTGGAACTTTTACTAATTTTATTTTGTTTCCGTAATTTTTCCTTCCAAGAAACTTAATTTAAAAACTTTAGCCGTTTTGATTTGATTAACGATAGAATATTTTTTAAAAATCAAGAATCAAACCAGCATTACAAGGTTCAAAATAGTTGACAGAATTGGGTGACCTAGAAAAATGAATTGACACAAGACTTTAAGCAACTAAGGCCAGCGGAAGGTTTAAACGGTAGAAAATACCGGACCTCGAACAGAGACAATATAATGGACTAGGAGTGGAGTCAACACTTTTAGAAAACGTTAAAGGCAGGGACTAAAGAATATGATTGTAGGCAACAGCAAACAGATTGGATGTAGGGTCGAAAACGAAATTTAAAAAATGATCTTAATACAGAATTTGATGCAAAGACGGAAAATACAGGATTTAGGCAGGATTTGACATACATAATCGGAAGCATTGTCTCAAACAAGAATGTGTTAGAAATACTGTATTTTCTCTAATGGACGCTCCTTTTTATCATCCCAAATGAGGGTGTTTATATTTGGACAATATTCTATTCCGCAAGAGACGCTTTTATTTTGTTAATTATTCGATAAACGGAACTTTCATTTAGGAGGATTCGTAATATAAAAAAGGGGCTTCTCTTAGAGGAAATACGCAATATAAAATTAACAGTAAAAGTTTTTTAAATAATTACTATACAAAATTTTGGAATTTTTGATCGGAAAATGCATCAATATAAGCAAAATTTACGAGGACAAGATTTGCAGTCAAGCTATGCTTACAATATTGAAGCTTGGACAATATGAAAAACATGTTAAAATGTTTGCCTTCGTAACACACCGGTCTCAAGACTGTATTTTAGGCATGTTGAAAATAAAAAAATATCCAAGAATAGAAGAGGTTTTTCGTAATAAAATAAGGCGAGTCAAACAATGTTAAGAGAGAATGAAATTAATCAAAAATTCCTCTTAAAAGGAGTATTAAAATTTTTTTTGATAAAAAAAAAACTTGGTCTCTCTTCAAATAAAAAAGCAATGCCAAAACTCATTTTCTGTGTTTAATAAAAACTTATAAGCCCAACAAAAAACAAAAAACAAGAAGCGTTTGCTTTTCGCCGTTGCACCCATTCTGTTTTTCGTCCCTGCTTTTGTCTTTATTCAATTAGACATATTTTCTTTTCCGTAAATCATCGACGCTACATATTATCTCTGGCATCACTAGCCTTATATCATTATTGACTCCAAAGTTTGGCACTAATTTAAAAATAGGCAAAAAAATTTATAGTCGTCAAAAAAGTTCAAAATAAAAAGACGGAATCCGCAAATTGACTTTAAAAGGTTTATACATATTCCTTATTTCTTTTAAATTATTAAAATACTAATGTAAAAGATGTAAACTTTCTTGTTACAGGAAAAAAAATACGTTTGGCTTTGGTTACGGTTGGCAATTTTAGTTGTTTAAGTTTAATGTATAACGATAAAAATGATTGTAACCTAACTCTTTAAAAAAAAGTTAGAAATAATAAAACATAATGTAGAAAAAAAACTTAGAAATAAAATAAAAAGTCTAAATATTGATTGTAAAACAAAATATTTTTATAGGTTCAACTCCAAATCAAATGCCAAATAGTGTTAACAGTTTCAATTTAAACAAACCTTTTAAACCAATAAACTAATCTGTGATACGTTCCCTCGGTTTTCTCTTTTAATTTTTGAATTTATTATTGTTTGAATTGGTGTTTATCATTTGTCTCGACGCGAATTGCGAAAGCTGCGCGCCACCTCTTTTTGTTACGGTCATGCCGCTATAAAAGGCGGCATTTTTTTCTCTTTTTTATCACCTTTTTGTTTGGTTTTTTTCTTTGTGTTGCGATTTTTTAGACTCCCGTTGAAATCTTCGATCAGACTAGGGCTGATCGAAGACCTTTTAATTGCTGTCTTTAAAAATTGCCTTGTTTTGTTTAAATAAAAGCCAAAACGAAACGATTTGCAAGTCCACACAAAAATCGAGAGACCGCACGGCGATATCACTAATCGACCAA
>JAWNMF010000508.1:0-55000 GCA_035044305.1 Drosophila nigritarsus | reverse complement strand
TTTAATTTATATTTTTCTCTGGGAGCATTGAAAGATTTTTTGGTGAGTTTAAGAAATTTATAAAGATTATTGGTATATTTTTTTTGAGAAATATTTACAGGATTTATATTTTCAAGGAGTATATAAATAATTCTGAAAGGGATATTTATATAAAATTAAGGAAGAAAGTTTATAAAATTTAAGAAGTTTACAAAATTTAAAATTGTTAGACTGCTAAACGCATTATGTATCAAAAATACAAATTTTTTAATTTAAAAAATTACAAAAGACAATTTTCCAAAAAGAAAAATGCTTTTGAGGTGAAATGACACTGAGTTGAAATGTATTTGGTTAAAAAGGCAGTGAGTTATTCTTATAAATTTAAATCTAAACAGTGCCTACGGCGACAAATTTTTTTTTGCGAAATGAACTTAATGTAAAATTATTGAGTATAAGTAAATATTTAAAAATAAAAACCAACGAAAAAAATTATTTGAAATTTTGTATACGAAAAAGGAGTTTAGAGGAGGCTTTTTTTTTGCAATCGCAATATTTTACGAAATTTTTTTGTTAATATGTTTTATAGGTTATTTAAATTCCAATATATTTACAACTAAGGAATAATTTAATAGATTATAAGATAAAAATCAAATAACTTGAATGCTAACATCAGCATTTTTGAATTTGTGTTTGAAAGATAAAAAGAAAAAATTTTTTTTGAATTAATAATGAGTTGGCAGAACGCCAAATGCGTTTTTTACAATAATTTAAATTTTTTTTAAAAACGACTTAAAAATATGGGCAGCGACAGTAGTTTTAAAAATTATGGCCAATTTTTATTCAATGAAGTTTATGCCTATTTTTCATTTTGCTTGTAGATTGTATTATTCAATCAATACTCTCTTGCAACACAACCAAAAAATAACAAAAAGAATATTTTTTTGCATAAAACAAAAAATGTTGTGCTTGTAGTTTTACCCAATTTTATTAGCTAATTTTTTATGATTTGTGTTGTAATTTTGTTTGTTTTTAATTATTATGTTATTGCCCCATTTTTTGGATTTATTTTGAGTAAAATTAATAGTTTTTTTAATCATTTAAAATTCATTATCAACTAATTAAATTTGCCTAAAACTTCTTTTGGGATTGAAAGCTTTTTTTTACAAGCGTTGACGAGTTGTGAAATAAAACTCATAATGTAATTGGTTAATGTCCCTTTTCGTTTTGTATAAAATATACAAATGCCACTCATATTTTTCATTTTGAAAATTGCACATAGATTTGGATTTTAAGGAGAGCACCTAATTTCGTTTTACATTGCTTACTTAAATTAGACCAAAATTATATTGGTTTTTGATTAAAACTCTAATCAATAAGTTTTGTTAAAAAATTAGGTTTTTTATGTTTTACATAACACTATTTACTGTTGAATTTATTATAGGTATAATACTATGAAATAAAAGTGGCCTGGTCGTCATATTTTCATGTGGTATCGATTCGTATTGATGAAAAATTATTTTAAATGTGAAAGAAGTAAAGATTTATATTCGATATTTGCGTGAAAATGGCAACGACTAAGACGACGGACACTAAGGATGCAGTAAAGCCTTTAAACCATGGTCAAGTTCTTTCTTCCTTAGGTATGTTCCAGTTTAATTTGCTATAAATTATGAAGCTAATTTCAAGTGAATAGTGTAGAATTTTTTTTTTGTTTTTTACGAATAATCAACAATTAATTTTTTTTGCTTTTTTTATTTACAAATAATCTACGAATATGACTTGTGCTTTTTTCAATTTAAAAAAATACAAGTCTAAGCTTTCTGTGTTTGGTTTAGTTTGTAATTTTTTAATGCTCAAAAATGCAAGTTTAACAGTTAAACGTTTATATCAAGGGTAATATATATGTAAACATTGCAAATGTTTCTAATCGTCATCTTCGTCGCTTGAAATAGATGTATACTTTTTCTTTTTGGCAGTTGTAAGAGAAACATTTTTACTATGTTTAAGAACTTGCTTTGCTTCGTTACGCTGATGAGAAAAAAGAGCGTCTAACATTTGAGCTAAAAGTTTACTAGAATATTGAATGGTAAACAAAGTATAATAATCAAAAGTTTTACAAAAAAATCTTAACCGTTTTAGAAACCTCATTTAAAAGATATGCTTAAAAACTTGCTTTAAAACGCAAAAATGGCGCAAAAAACTCAAATATATGTATTATAAAACAACTTACTTTAGTAACTTATTCCCTAAATATTTTGCTACACAAATTCACATCATTTGACTTTTTAAAAGATTGTAAATTAATAAACATGTCGGAAAAATCAACCATTTTTGTTCCTTTAAGAGTTTGAATATTACCCCTTAAGTTACTACAAACAAAATTAGGCTCAAAGCAAATCTTCTAAAAAATACGTGCGTTGATACCGTAATGAACAACAAATTAAACAAATACTTACGCCTGCATAGAATGTATTCATCTGCTCCTTTAAATTTTCCATGATTTTTTAATAATAAATCCGAACAATAATTTTTCATTGGCTTACATGAATCAATAATAGATTGAAATTTTTTTTAAAGAACATGGTGTAAGTGTTGTTCTAAATTGGCAATCGTAATAACTATTACTCTATAAAGTTTTCCAGCTTTTCTAAAAAAATTTACATGTTTTTCGAAATCAAACTTATTGTTACCTTTTGCATGTAGCACACAAAGATGAATTAGTTTTTATCTCGTTTCCATAGTTTGAACATAGTATAATGCAACATGTAACAACTTTGCTGCTTAAATCAGAAATGTAATTGAGAACTTCATTTACACTAACTGTTGATAGTCCAAACCAAAGAGTATCAATTTTAATTTTTTTAACTTGGCATTTTTTGATAAGTGTAAGAGAAAACAACCCATTACAACTTCAATTAATAACTTTTCGTAATTCCCTTAATAAAAATCAATTTAACACGGTTATACATTATTATACTAATCATTACAATGCTAAATTAAGAAATATGAATAATTTTATTTGTAATTTTTTGAACATCAAAAGCGCTTTGATTATTGGTAGACAATTCTTCAGTGAAATTAACAAGTTCATGATTTTGATGTAACCTGTAAATTTCGTTTTGATCATTTGCCGTAGCAATTTCATCATTTATTCCTGAAAAAACAATTGATTATAACTTTAATTTCCCAAGAATGTCACATCAATAATTTATGATACCTTCATTTTGATACAATGACGCTGCTTCATCAAAATTGTATCTGTTTGCGCTAATATTTTTAAACAAAACGTTTTTAAGCGTATCAGATCACATTTTTCCTAAATTAACTAAAAGATCTAAAAATGAGTAATCTTAAAAGTTGAGATAAACGCTGGTTTTTCACTAAACGTTGATTTTAGAAATATTATCCGGAATTTTTATTACCTTTGTAGTTAAGAATGAATTTAACAATTGTTAATTTTTAACCTGGTGTAACGAACTACCGTTAAATTTAAATTTATATAAACAATAAATTGAAGGCAAATAGAAAATAATTAAACAGAAAAAACTTATCAGTCAAAGTCCAGGAAAAATCAACGAGACGTCAAGGACCACCCCTCACTGCAGAAAATCAAAAGCACCAAAAAAAGGGACAAAAAAAGCGTAGAAACAATTCTAATCATTAAGAATTAAAATAATTGTTTCTTTGGAATTGTGTTTGGATTTTCCAATTTTTCAAATAAAAATAATATTTCGTTGCTCGTTGCATGAAATCTTCAATTATTACAGGGGGTTTTTATTAGAGGTAGGTTTAGAAAGATATGAGAGAAGGTTCCTGTTTACAGTGGCCGAAGTAAGATCGGTTTTTTAATAGAGAAGGAGCATCTATTAAAGATAATTTGGAACTTTACGCTGTAATTAGTCTATCTAAGTTTTTATTTCAGGATCAAAAAATATTTACATCTGGTGGATATGGCTGTCGATGGCATGGAATTGGAGTCTCAGTGCCATGCCAATGATGGTCAGCGCCTTCATAATGAACGGTGAATGTACAAACGACACTGATTGTGTTTTGGGTGATGGAACCATTGCAAAAGAGGTAAATGTTGTTCTACATAACCCACTTCTTTTACATTCAGACCCTTATGGCCAACCGTCAAACTCTTATATTTTCAATTTTAGTTTAATTTGTTGCCGTCCACCATAGGCTACACAACCACATCATTTATGTTTGGAATGGCTTTTGGAAGCATAATTTTTCCTATCATTTCTGACATGTATAATTTTTTTTAATTTTTTATACTTTTTGTTTACAATATTAGTTTTTTAGCCTTTAAATTATCTATTTAACTTACACATGTATAGCCCCTAAATCGAGTACAGATGCATGTGAGACTAAATTTTACGTTTAATTGGTGGGTGGTTCCCAATTGTTGTTGTTTTTTTTGATTTTTTAATATAATAAATATAAGAAAGATTGATAAACAAAAAGCTATGAGCGAGTTGATAAGATGTAGAAGTTGCGTGTCAGACCCGTGAAAAGTTAAAAACGAATAGTTAAAGAATAGTGAACATTTAAAAGGAATAAAACTGAACAATCCAAAAATTTTCAAACTCAATTTTTGAACGCTTTGCTAAAAGCATAAAAAATCATTAAAAACGCTAAATTTTAGTAAATTAGTATTTATCTATTAGAACATTTATTAATACCAATTTAACACATATTTACCGCTTGGAGTCAGATTGCCCAATAACGGGGCGTCGATTCGTGTTTTTTTAGGCACAGGTTTAATTGAGGGGCCAACTGTATAGAAAAATAAAGTCTACCAGGAATTACAACTTACATGCTCTCATAAACAAACGCCTAAAATTCTACACCATCAATCAAATTACTTAAACTTTGTTACTGTTTGTGCTTTATTCAGAGTGGGTCGACGAAAAATTATACTGATTTGTATGATTTGCATGGGATTGTTCGGCAATTTTTGTGCGTTGTCAACCGGACTTTATTCATTTATTTTGTTTCGTTTTTTTCAAGGCTGTTTCTTTACGGTAAATATTTTATTTACCTAATTCATATTTGCATTGTAGTGATGCAATGTGGTCCTTGCTTTTATTAATACTGTCTTTTTCCGGACTACATTTTCGATTGAAGAAACATGGAAATCATTTGCTTTTTCCCCCCTAGATTTTTTAAAAAGAATGTTTTGTTCTCTGAGATATCTGTGTGAGAAACACAAATTTTTTAAGAGATCTCGTTGGTAGTGTTACTAATCGAGATCTCAATAAGAATTAATAACTTAGGGAGATCTCGCTTAATAACGGTATTTATGGAAATCTTCATAAAAAATAAAAATTACGGGAGATCTTACATATCTCATTCAATTTACTTTATTCGCCTTAAGTTAAGGTACAAATACTTAGGGAGAAATGCAAAAGCAAATGTAGTCCGGGTTGGCAAATGAAACTTATATTTTGAAATACTGGTTTTTCTTTGCTGAATTAGCAATCCTTTTGTTATATGTCTAAACACATGCCAGTTTAATAATGTATATAAGGCCGCACTCTAAAATGTTTAGATAAATTTATTATGTAGCCAAAATTTACAAAAAAAATACTTAAGGGTTGTGGTATTGCGGCGTGGGTTCTCGCTTATGAATCAATCCCAATCCAAATGCGCTCCTACACAGTATTATCGTTTGGCATTGCATGGGTTTTTGGCTATTGTATGGTAAGTCCACTCGCTTATTACATCAGGAATTGGCGGTTGTTAATGAGTGCTGTCTCCACGCCGATTTGCATTTTCGGCTTCATTTTTTATTTGTAAGTATTGATCAGTAATTGAACGTGAAGCGTTTACTGTCAGTTGTATAGATCATTCTGTAAAAGACGACAAATAATGGCAATGAGCACAAAATTTAATTAATAATTGGACAAAATGTTAAAAGTGTGTGACACATTTTCAAGCAAAACAGTCCATTTTGTTCGTATTTTATCGCTCAACGTTCACTTTGCTCTAGCTTCCAATAAATGCTTCTAGTCTAAGCACTGCCATTTATAAAAGTATATTTACGCCATTGAATTTGATTACAGCACAATGCCGGATAGCTTTCATTTTATGGTTACCAAAAACAAACACTCGCTTTTGGCTAATTGGATCGCCAAAGCCAATCGTTGGGCTAAATTCAATAACAGCCCGATTGTTACTGTTGACGCCGAATTGCTGTGTAAAACGTTTCAATCCAAGAAAAATGACAATGAAGTTGCGGCTAACAAAAAAAAGTTAAATATTTTTTCAATTTTTCTGAAAACAATCATTTTATTCTTTAAAGTTTCATTAAAAAAAATTTTGTCAAAAAATTTTGGCGTAAAAAGCGATTGAGGTATTTTAAGGATGTACAACGTTTATAAATTTAAATTTTAGCCTTATGCATCATCTGTTATCGAATCGCGTGCTTCTGACTTATACAATTATCTTATGCTATTTGTGGTAATTATTTTAATTTTTTGAATAATCTACATTTGCCTAAAGAGCATTAAAAGAAAAAAGACAATTTGTGGCAATGTATTCTCGCAACAGTCAACTCGCGACAATTCATTTTTAAAAAATAAATGCTAAATTTTTAATAATTAAAAAGACAAGACGGTTTTGTTTTTATATTTAGGATCTCACAACAAAACAGTTGAATAACCAAGGTTTAAATTTAAAACAATGTCAAGATTTTTTTTAATAAACTTTTTTGTCGTATTTTATATGGTTTTTCTTTTTGCGGAATTTTTTCAAACTCATACGTCCTGCAACGATTGTTTGCTGTTACAAATATGCATATTGTTGAAAAGTTACCAAATTTTCGACAATTTAATTTTTTGTGGAAAATTTGTTTTTAGTGTTAAATTTGTTGATTTTGTAAAAAATTTTGCTAAAATTGTTGTTTGTTAATAAAAAAGATATAACTACGCTGACATTAACATTAAACAATCCGTCTTGTCTTTTTTAATATAATAAATTTAGCATTTACATATATGCTGATTTTTTAATGAACTATCGCCAGTTGGTATTTACCGCGAGTTGACGCGTCGCGAATTAACACATATACATTTGCGAGTAGACAGCTGCCGCGAGTTTGTTATTTACCTAAAAGTGTTGCTGATTTTACATTTTTGCGAGGCAATCAAAAAATATTAATGTAGCACGCACTTTTTAAAATTTAAATTTTTTTTGATACTTTTGCCAATATATAATATTATTTTGTAACCAAATTTAACGTTTTAAAATTCAATTAAACAAAAGTTTCAGTTCAAAGTAATCCGCTGTTTTTGAGTCTGTTTGTCGATTTTTCTCTCACAATTTTTTCCTTTTCAATTATTTTATTTTCTAAAATGCAAATGTATGGTTAAGCAAAAAAAAGTCGATAAAAATTGCAAACTTAAGAAAGAAAATTAAATAAAATTTGATGGACCAATCAAATAACAGCATCCTAATCTCTATTAAACCCCATTTCTTATTTGACTACATGTTCAGAGAGGGATTGAAAAATTGAGCTTCATGGGACTGAATTAGAGAAAATAAGGTATTTTTTTTAGCAAACTTTGCATATCATCGCCAATAATTTTTTTTTTTTTAAGTATAATCTTTTATATACATTCTAGGGCTTGTGACTCTTTTGTTTACTACGGTCTCAGTTTGTTCAGTAGTCGGTTGGCGGGCAACCATTATTTAAATTACGTTCTGCTAGGCTTGGTGGAAATACCGTCGTATATGATTGCACCGTTTCTTCTCAACAAGTAATTTATTTTCTAATGTCTAACTTGCAAAATTTCAATAAAAATTATCCTTTAGATTTGGGCGCAGAAATTTCGTATGTTTATGCAATTTGTTGACGAGTGTCACGTTCATTGGTGAATTCTTTTCGCGTAAACCTTTTTAATTATTTAAATTTTGCTTCTAAATTTCCGAGTGTAATATTTTAGAGGCGGCAAAATTTCAATTATTTACATGGTTAATAGGCAAATTTGCAATTTCATGTGCTTTCACTTCGCTATATGTGTATTCTAGTGAAATATTTCCTACGGACATGCGAAATGGTTGTATTGGTATTTGTGAGATGCTCGCAAGAATCGGTGGCGCAATTGCCCCTTTAGTCCATACAACGGTAATTATTTGTTTGATTTAGTAAGTATGTGGGACACTGGCTTTTATACATAAAGCATTTCAAAAGCCTGTTGCGTGTTTTGAGTAAGCGTGCCTCGAAATTGCATTTCAGCCAAACATTAAACAATTTTTTTTGTAAATTTAGGAAAAATTTTCTTCTGTTATACCAAAGTTGTCTTACATCGCTCTTTCCGGAATCGCATCAATTTTGATATTTATTTTGCCGGAAACTGTAAATCGAGAACTCCTTGATCTCAGCGACGAGCTAAAATTTTAAAAACTTTCATTCAGTTATGGTTCACAATTCATCGGCCCTCTCGTTCTTGTGAACCACATTTCTTTTATCTTACAGCAAGATTTAATAGTAGGAGCAACGGAGACGGTTTTACAGATTTACCCATAACTGGTTGGGTTGTTGTTAACTTTGTGAGAAAGATTGTACTATAAAAAACCCGTAAATCAAAAATGAAAAAAATACACAAGTTTTACTATTTGAGGAATTTCCTTTCAGGACTCCCAAAACTCAAAACAAAGAAAAAAAATTCTCAGAAAAAACTCGCTTTGCGACAACACAAAACGCCAAAAATTTCAATTTTTTTTAAAAACTTTTTGCAAGAATTTTAAATTCTCCCTTTTTTACTTTTACCAATATTGGAAGAAAGTAAATACATGGGCTCTAACGGAAAATTTTCGTTGCGATTGTTAACAGTTTTTTTCATTAAGTCATTCTCCGTAGCTAAAAGCCAATTTGTGAGAAAAAATTTGTCTTTAAAGTGGACGCGGCCGATAGGCGTATAGGAAAAAATTTGCTTGGTAAACACTTTTTTTTAAAACGTGGAATAGTGTAACGCAAACCATATAAACATTTCCATTTAAAAATGCTCAATTATGCATTAAGGAAAAATATTTACAACAATGATTTCTACTTAAACGATGATAAAATGGAATTGAATTCAGATAATACTAGCGATTTACTAGGCATATACGTTTTTTTTTATGGTAGTATGACAGAAAAATGAATATAAGATGATAATAATGAAAAAAAATATTGTTACCCATTGATTTCCTTGGGACATTTCAAAAAAAGAAAACCTTTAAAGAGTAATGTAACCTATACAAAATGTATAACCCGCTTTAAAACTAGGAAAGGGTCGGCCTGGCATGAAATAAAATTTGGCGATCGGCAGTCAGATAAAGAAGTTAGCGCCAAAAAAGTAAATTTCGCTAAAATAGCTGGAAAATATGCTAAATGGCTGTCTGATAAAATTTCAATTCTGGACAAACATTCTGCTAAAAGATTGCATAACAATGATTGACCAAAAAAAAAATAAAAGACTGTATTCTCCGCTAAAAGCATGTTGCCCTGTTATACCGCTAAACATTCTGCAAAAAAAGCGTTTAGAAAAACTGGCAGACTACGGAGATTCATTTTAACCAGAGAAGCTTTTGGCATTAAAAAGAAATCGTGCAAAAAAAATATATGCTGAATCAATTTTTAGACTTTAAAAACAAAATAATTGTTGCAACCAAAGTGCGCAGTGACGGCACAACATTTTTATGTTTGATTGATTTGTCAATCAATAGAGGGCTCAGCATCGTTCTCACAGACACAAAAGTGTCGGGTTTGGAAAATGGAACGTTCGACTTTATAAATTGGAGCGAGAATTACTGAAACAGAGACTTTCAACATTAAGCACATCAAACACCTTCGTCCAATTATTTAAAACGTAAAAATTATATTTACTTCAAATTTTTATGTGAAAATTGTATTTAATCAGAATTTAATTTTATGGTGGGATCTCTTTTTGAAATATGATTTAAAAACAAAAGTATAAATAACTTTTCTTAAAAAAGCTTAAACAACAAATCCAGCATAAACTTACGTTTAACTCAAACTTAAAACGTTTGCACAAGAAAAACATAAGCCAAAGCATCAGAGCAGGGTTTGAGCAAGCAGAAAATAAGCATTAGTCTAAGCCGAATTCTAGCCTACTATTCTAAGCTTAACCCATAATCCAAAGTTAGCCCTAAGCTTAAGCATTGGCACAGCCAAAGCAAAAGCCAAATTTAGTACTAAATCTTATAATACAACGGTTTTAAAAATCTTAGGAGAACATTCATTTGATATATTTACAAGAGTATTTATATCGTAAAAAAAATTGCCAAACAGCAAACACGTAAAAAAAAAGGTTTGAAAAACATAAAAAGGATTAGAGGAGACTTTTTTTTTGGGTTAAATACTCAAAAAAAATTAAACAAACCAAACAAAAAGATTTTTTATGTCCTGCACTTTTTGTCCGCATCATTTTCCTTGGAATAATACGGACTATCCAGTTTTATAACTAAAAACTATATACAGTAAGCATTACTAAAAAAATGTTTTATACAATCTGTTTATATATATTTACTGTAAAAATTCTTCAATTTATGTTAAATCAAGAAATTAACGACTCAAAAGAAAATAAAGAAGTTTATGTACAAAAAAATATTGAATATGGCCTAAAATTCAATACAGCACATAAGAAAATGTGTATATGCAACACAAAAGCCTCAATTTTTAATTGAAAATAAAAACAAATTGTACAATTTGCATACAACTTAGAAACACAATTAAACTAAAAACGTTTTGAAAGCAAACTCGTGACAATTCTGAAAGTCAGCTGACAAAAAAAAACAAATATAAGCCTGCGCTTAAGTTGAGGCGCAAGCCTAAGCCTAAGTATTAGCGTAAACTTATAAATAATATAAAGCTTTAGACATAAGTCTAAACATAAACCTCAACACTAAGCATAAGACTAAATATAAACTTAAAGCCCATGTTGGCGTCAAAAATTACTTATTAAATACAAATGAAAGAATCAGAACATCATTTGTCAGAATTGTCCCGAGAAAATAATCCACCAAATAAAATGACCTATGAGAAACAAGTTTAAACATCCCACAATGGGCTGACAACTGTGCTCTGGTAAATCGTGCCGCTGTTTGTGCACGCCAACAAAAACCTTTGGAGAATGTCGAAGAGCGCCGAAATGGCAGATGGATTATGACAAAAATAGGACAATGTCGAGACAATTTGTTGGGAGGTTGAATAGCGTATCAAGACAAAGGCCCAGGTGCTGGACAGCGCCTCGTAGAGTGACGAGACAGTGAGCATCAATGGAATGTAGACTTTGAGGTTAGCGCCGTTCATCAGATTGCACGCCGTCCGATCCTCCTCCAAGAGCTGTTTCGTAAGTGACGGACACAAGTACTTGTCGGCTAGCTAAAAAGAGGTCGATTGAGATAATTGGCGTAGGATACGGTTTTGAACAGAAACAAAAAGTTTGAGCAACAAAAGTGTTAAATAATTTCACTTATTTTGACTTTGATAAAAAAAATTCAAATTTAAAATTCAACAAATTTGTTTTTGGCGTTTTTGGCATAGCGCAATTACGAAAATTAAAAAGGAAAAATATTTTTGTAGAAAACTCATTTATCCCATTTAAAAATATAGGTAAACATGATTGTTAACCGAACCCTTAATACTTTCAATATTCAACGCTATCTCCTTGTTGTCCAACAAAAAATAT
Source organism: Drosophila nigritarsus (assembly GCA_035044305.1). NCBI lineage: Eukaryota > Metazoa > Arthropoda > Insecta > Diptera > Drosophilidae > Drosophila > Drosophila nigritarsus. The sequence goes on along the minus strand of JAWNMF010000508.1, from coordinate 43,322 downwards.
TTTTTATCAAAATTTTACACATATATTTGTCCTGTAACGATAAGTTGATAAAATTTCCAACACTTTTAAAGCGTTGGTCTATTAATGTACTACCAACAAAAAGAAAATCATTGTTTAACGCAACAAAAATTTTCCAAACCAACCCAATCATTTCTATTTTAAAGGACTAACAATTTAGCCACAAAAGCTGGCCGCTCATGGCATAAATAGCACAAACTTCAAGCTAAAATAAACTGACGTAGAGTAGTGCGACACAAGTCTCGCCGGTGTCGATGCAAACGCAGGGCGAGTCGCGACACCCGCACAAATAGTGCAAAAATTTGATAAAATCGCACTCGTCGCAATGATCTTCGCTTTCGTCAAAAATAAATTGGTGCCGTCCTTCCACTTTTTCTGCAAACTCATTTTCGAACATTCCCTAAAACCAGCAATCAGAATTCTTCTACACGGCGATAAAGGTAAAATCTTATAATGTTTTATGATCATGATATACAAAAGTTTGTGCGACAAAAAACCCACTAGACAAAACAAAAACCAAAAAAAGGGACAAAAGAGGCGGAGCACAGACCCACAGCTCGTAATAATTATAAAGAATCAAAAGCCTGTAAAAAACAATTCCCTACAAAAAGCATTATGCGTCTCTGAGACAAAACCACAAACGAACAAAAAAAACGCACAGAAAAATACGTTAGGCTAAAAAAAAGGCAGACAAAAAAACGCTAAACGAAAAGCAGACAAAAAACGCGAACAAAAAAGCGCAAAATTAAAAAAAAATTGGTATAACGAAAAATTATGTACCAATTTTTATGTACGCAAAAAAATCTTACAATTGTAAGCCAAGTTTTTGCCGTTCAAAATGCCTTCGTTTGACGGCCAACAAGCTTGTTAATGGCAAAAATTGCTGCATAAAAAATCTGTGAAAGTCCGACTTCCAAAAATCATACAGACAAAAGTACAAAAGTACGACGAAGCAAAAAAACAAAAGACAAAAAATGTTCAAACCAAAAAAATTCATAAAGCCAAATGGAAGCCAAACAAAATATATGAGTCCAAAAGGCCATAAGTCCGCGAGACAAAAAGCTCATACCTGAAAATAACCACTGCACGCGCAAATCGAAAGTTTTGGCACGACGAGAATCGCGCCTTTGTCTATGTTTTTTGCATTATAAAACTTTAGCAATGGCTCATCGTCCGCGGATGGTCCTGGAACGTCGTCCTTGGACACGCCAAACTTGGTCTCTAAGACAAGAGTACATGCTGTACTGATCGATGCTTCCTCATCTAATTCACAATTGATGGATTCATTAATCGACGGATCACTTAACTGTTGTCCTAAAGAATCTGTGTCCCGGTCCGTCTTAGTCAATCTGTCCTTTTCGCCATTTAGATTCAAGTCCTTAACCACTTGCTCTTTAATAACAAATCTTTGTAAAAGGCAATCCTTGTTGAATTTTTCCGGTTTTCTGGACGTGTTGATCTCGTAGGTGCTGCACCGCTTATCGCCCTCGCATTCCAACAACTCGGGTACATAAAACTTGAGGCCCAAATGCGGCATGTTGTTTAGTGCGCGTCGAGTGACCAACGAAGAAAACGCCATAATGATTTCACAACAAATTCGGCCCTAAACCGATAAAAGAAATAAAACTAAAGCTAAACACAAAGAAAGAACACAAACCTCTTCAGTGCTTTCCAACACGTCCGTCCCGCCCAAAGAATCTTCGTTGTTCCTCGCAAACTGGCCTTCCAATATGTCCTCCAGGTCGCTCAACAGTGACTCAATGGGCAAAAACGTGCAGTGGAAACGTGAGACTCGCTCCGCACTCCGAATCAATATCAAAGCGTTGATCATCGCCTCGCGTCCCACGTTCCTGTCGTCGCTTTTCATGTCGATTTGCATCAAATTCCAGCCCAGATTCGAGTCGACATGGCCGGCAAATTCCGTGATCAAATCACAGCCAAATTCCCTTCGGCGATCGCAGCGTTGGCAAAATTTAGAAAACCTAAATTTGGGGAAAAGTTAAACTATAATGCCCAAAAATTTCTTTCGGTCATAAGAACAATGAGTGTTGTTTTGACTGAAAAGCTTTTTCAAGCAAAAAAATTTTAAGTTTGTCATGAAAATTTTTAAAAATTTGTAAATTTTCTCAAAATGCGCAACATTTCAACAGCAAACAATCGTTACAAGACGTATGAGTTCAAAAAAAGACGATAAGGAAAAACGGAACGGACAAAGTACTGTAAGTTTCCTTTTTTTCAACTTAAATTACGGTATAAATAAAAATCAAATTTTTTTTTAATTTTTGGCAAAGTGTTCACTCCTCCAAAAAAAAAATTACCTTGTTAAAATACATTTTCGGCGAATCAACTTCTCAATCACAATACGATGGAACTTAAACTCTAACAAACGTTGCAAACTGCTTTTGCAGCGCGCCAAACGCTTGATGGAGCGCACCAGGCGATGGTCAAATATTGGCGCATCACTGGTATAATCGATCAGCGTTTCCAACACCTATAATTCGCCATTGCAGTGTGGCAAAATTAATTGAGAAAAAATTAAAACCTCTTGTTTTATGAGAAAGGGATAGTTCTCCTCCTGGTGCGTCAACTTTGAAATTATATCAATGCAATCGTTAATCGCCTACAAAACAAATGGTCATTTAAAAGCTCATAGAACAGGGATTTATAATAGTTTGGTCTCCGTAGCTTCAACCTCAGCCTGAGAAACGAAAAAGTTTTCAAATTACATTTAATTTTAGAAATTAATAGCTTGTTTTTATTGCCATTCGTTAACAAAAATCAGTAAGCCCCAAAATATTGAGAACATGACGCGTCCATTTCAAATAACTTAATATAATATGTACTAAGAGTATGTTAAAAATATTTGACCTAACTCCTGCTTTTTAGCTGTAAATCCCTAATGAATCAACCAAACAATATAAATGTTTAACAGTTTTAGCTAAATATGGCTTTGGTATATCGGGCACAATTTCACGCTAGTCCTGAAAAAAAATATTTTTGGCGTTTTGTTGGTTTTTTATCCTGTTTCATAAAAAAACCGGGGGGTACTGCCTTAACGATATTATAAAGAATTGTTTAGTGTCCGATTCTATTTCGTTGGCCATACTTTGATGGCACGACAAGCTTTGGTGAGTCCGAGCCACAAAAAAAGTATATGAAAAATTTGTATAATGTACGCCAAAAAAGCTTAAATAGCTGAATTTTTGAGTTGGGATCAAGTTTAGTGTTTGGCTCAATTTTTATGTTAGATTTAGAACAAAGCGTATTTAATAAGTAAACCAAATGATATTGGAAGGCAATCCAATAAGATTAACGTTAAAAGCGTAAAAAAGTTTAATGCTAGACAAAAGTTACGCGCGTAGTATGTTGCAAACGGAAGTTTTTGACACCTCCGTAAGAGCTTATTTATAAACAAATTACAACATATACCATATATATGTAGTAATGTGATACCTTCCCATATTTTCCATTTCTTTGTTTGAATTTGTTTATTTGAAACACACGAACGCGAAAACTGCTCGTCAACTATTTACCTACGGTCTCATTAGTATTAAAAGCAGAGGTTTTACACTTATACACCTTTTTATTGATTCGAGTTTTTGATCTTTGCTGAATCTCTTGCTTATTGCTAAACAATTGGACTAGGATCAATTGTTTAGCCATTTTTGTTGCGCTTTTAACTGTTGTTGTTAATAAAGAGAAAAAGCAAGGCCGGTTGAAAAGGACACGAAAAGTTGGGAAAACAATAAAATATCACTGTGATTTTTAAATTTTTTTTTAAAAGTGTTTTTTTAGTAGAAAAATTGTTTACAAAGTTTTTTTTTGAAAACTTTTTTTTATTGATAAGAGTTATTAAGAATTAAATAAAGCATTAAAAATTAATAAAACAGCCGACGACTAAGTTTTGAACAAATTTGTGCAAACCCACTCATTGCAATTAACAATTGCCCAATTGTAAACAGCAAAAACTAACTTGTTGCCTGGCCCTCGATTGTAATTTCTCGGTCACCGTCCTCTGTTTGACGTGCCACTCTTTTAAGAACTCTGTCTCCGTCTCGCCTTCACTATACGCGTCAACGTCCAAAACAGCCAATGATTCACTTCGCGTTGGCAAATCGTCTTCGGCGACAAATTGCAAGTCATCCAAGTTTTGGTGCATCGAAAGTTCGTTGGCCGCCGACATTACGGTGGAGTTGTCAAGAAAGTCCATGGCGCTCCGCTCCAATGTTGGGCTCATATTGACCGAAGAGCCAAAAACCGCTCTATAAAATACATAATTTTAGCTGTTTGCGGCTCATATACTTCGTAAACAAAACAAACAAAAAAGGGTTACGGTGTAGTATAACGCTAAGCCTTTGATTCGGACAAATCCGACCACCCTTATTTGTCACAAAGGCCTACTACAAAAAAAATTATCAATTTCATCATGTGCAAAACTGGAAAAATTTCCAAAGGTCAATCCTATTAAGCAAAAAAAAAAGAAATAAAAATAATCCCAAGTATTACTTAAATTGATTCTCGTACTCTAAGCAGTATTTTACTCAGATTGATATTACAAATTTTACATTTTGTACAATGTTACTGAACAGAAGAGGATTGTGATGACTGAAGGACAAAAAAAAACGTAAATTTCCAAAATGAAAAATTGTGTACCGGAAAAAATTAACGTTTAAAAGAAAACCAATCGTCCGGTTCCGCTCTAACAAAACAGACAATAAATTAGTTGTACACACAGACAAAAAATTAAACAGACTTAATCCAAAAAAAGGACTAATAGTGTTCAGATGTCTTTTTAGTAATGTTTACACAATCCTTACGTATGCCATTTTCAGAAAATATTATTTTGCGAAATTGGTCAGTACTCCAGAAAGGTCATTAAAGTTCTGCAAACATAGGTAACAAGCAACAGGAACCGCTAGTTTAGCTTGGTGGTTGCATTTTTTTTCAATTATGAAGCTTATTGGAACTGATTTCTGCAGTTTGTTATTCCGGAGGTAAGGAAAATTGCGATTCAAATCCATTCATAGCAATATTACCTGACCAGATAAATTCCTTAGAGTTAAAGCCAAATATTTCAATGCAGTTACTAAAGGGAAATAAAAATATGAGGCTTATAAATATATTCTTACGAACTACTCGGCGACATTGACGGACTCCAGTTGTGGCGATCGTAGGCGCTATAAACCGAGTGTTTGGGCATTAATTTGGCGCATCCACTCGGCGAAGACGCCCCGAGGGCAAAATACTCTTTTTGCATCGGTGGGCCTTTTATCTAAAAGCACAAATTTACTTCTTTACTAATATGAAAAAAATAGTAAACCTCTTCCATATCCAATTTATAAAAGGCGCAAGCATCGAAAGCGGCGCCCAACATATCAGTGGCTGCTGGCAAAGCCTCTTGACAATCGACCACAAATGCCGGCTCACATTTTTCCGGCGCCAAAACGGCATTATCTGCGACGTTTGGACACTTAAATCTCAAGCCGTAGTTCCTGTCCACCAACGATTTGCTTAAATTCGGCGCGTAAACTCCCGTATCATAGCAAACTTCGCACTCCGACCGCGTCTCGTCCAACAATTTGCTTATAAAATCTAGCGCTACGCGCACAAACCCGGCGCGCTGGCACAAATAAGCCATGCTTTGTGTATCGTAAATAAAATGCTTAAGGCTGGCAATAATTTTGACTTGATTCGATGCATTGCACTGCGGCGAGTCAAGAATGTCTAATAGTCGGCTCAGCGCGCCACTCTCGCGCAGAATCACACGACACCATGCGTCCTAAAAATCGTGCTAAATCCCTCTATTCCATCCAAAATGCAGGAATAAATAAAAACCTGCATAAAATTGCACAAAAATTCGCACTTAAAGCCGTCCAACTCCTCAAACGACATGACGCGTTGGATAGCCGCGCCGCCAAACGCCTCGCGAATTTCAAAAGAGTAGCGCGTCAGTTTGAGCAGAAAAGTGCGCCATAAAACGTTTAGAGAAGACGCCGACAATGCGGTGCTGTTTTTTTCGGCGCCGTTTTTGTTGGCGGAAGAATTCTTCTCGGGTTTTGTCCCTTTGGCGTCCCAACCGTTTTCAAAATGGATTTCAAGAAGAATTGTTGCACAGCCGCTAAACAACAAAACAATTTAATGCTCTTTTTATGTTTGGCATCTTTTTGTCCGTACACCCTTTTTTATAGTAATTTGTCCTGAAACACTCGTTTTATGTGCGGCGCTGCAAACGACAACTTTATGGCACTCCACACTTGTTCTTGTAGTACATTTTGGTTTCGGCGCCTTTTTATTAAACCATTACTTTGCTAGTTATCATTTCTTCTAAATCTAAAAAGGGAAATGCCTCAGCAGGGAATCGAGTTGCGAAATAAAACGCATGACAATCGAAAAAGTATCAAAAACGGTGGTATTCGGACAAAAAAGACGCCAAACAAAAAGCCGTAATATTATTTAATCTTCAAAATTATTAAAATCATAATTACGATACATTTCTTGTTAATTATAAATACGTTTTTTTGATTTACGGTATAAATCATCAATTCAAGGAAAACTACGGTACATGTTTAAAATTTGTTTCTGAATTCTAAACCTAAGCTCTTTTTGTACGTACACTCATTTTTTAGTAATTTGTTCTCCAACTATCATTCTCTGTGCATATACTAAATTCTATGATAAAATTTACATAAAAATGACCAAAGTGAACTGTAAACGTAAGAGAACAACCTTTTTACTCACAAATATTAAATTGGATAAAAAAGGGAACCTTCCGGCTAATTGTCTACCAACATCTTTAGGATAAACTCTTAGCAGATTGATTAATATTTGAAGAATGTCATGGCGCTTTTTCACCTCTTCCACTGAGCCAATTTGCACGATTCGCGTACCAATGAAATAGCAAGTATTCGACAGAATCAGAATCTAAAATTGAAGCGTATTCAGAGTTTTTTCATATTATTGTGTACCAAAAATTTTTTTTAATTATAATTTTTGCACGTTGCAAAAAAGTCAATCATTTCCAATACTTAGAGAAGTCAGCTTTAACAATAAAATTTCCGGTAGAGCTTAGTAAACCACCCCAATTTTTAAAGCACTTAGACGTTTTGCCTTTCTGAATCACTCAGCAAGTTTGCAAGAAGCTAAGCCCACTCTTGAACCATAAGATTCCCTTCGTTTATAAAATTTTAGTTTAAAAGAATAAACAATAAACTCAACTCAAAGAGAACTCCAAAATGCCATTATACTCTGTTCATTTCGTTTTTTTTCGGATTTTATTTTGAATCTGCACGTCCTGCAGCGATTGTTTGCCGTTAAAAGTTTGAAAGTATCCAAATTTTAAAAAAAAAATTCCATTTTATACTAAATGACGATATAACCAACATTTCTTACTTTTTTGTGTTGTTTTTTTGTTTATTACAGACTCGTTTTTTGTTTAATAAAATTTCTGATTAATATTGTGAGCGCATTTCATCAATTCGATAAACTGCATAAATTTAGGTTTAAGCAGTGAAACAGTTTGTGATATATTTCACATTTTAAGCTGCCTTGCAACTTGATTTTTTCACATTTTCATTGAGACCTAGTCTAAATTTTATATCATTATTAATTCTATAAATTTTGTTGTTTGCCTTAACTGATTTAGTTGTTTTTTTTTTCGCAAAAGTCACAAAAATTTCATTTAATTAGAACTTTCTGCAATAAATTTACACAAAATCTTGCATAATATTTCTATAATCAAATTTGTTGTTTTACCTTGAATTATTTCAATTTAAATGGATTAAATTTTTTTTCTTTTGAAATTCAATTGCAAAAAAGAAATCAGTCATTTGAAAAAAAAGCTAATTTAGCAGCAGCAAAAAACACATAATAAAAATTGATAGTTGAAAGATAGTAATTAACAAACAAAAAAAGAATACAAAAATTTTGAAATTTCAACGTGATGTCTGATATAAAAAGATTAAAAAGAGCAATTGTATTTTTATTTTCTCTTTTTTGTCCTCTCTGGAAAATTTTTATGAAAATAATGTGATACGCATTGGAATAAAACAAAATGATATGGAAAGAGGCGTGTGTGTGTGAGAGAGAAGGGGGAGGGACGGGAAAATAAGCAAAAGAAAGAACGACGGAAACATAAAGAAATACAAGGCTATCTATAAAATTTAATAGAGAGCTATTAGCAGCAAACTAAATAAGCTAAAAATTTGCCTGAATAACAAAAATAAAGAAAAATTCAAAAAATATCACAAAGCCAATGCCATTAAACGTTATACTAAAAGGATGGGACAAACGTACAAAAAGCCAAGAGAACATGGGCTCACTAACATTCATAAAAAGGCAACAAAGAGAAGAGAACGCACGCGAACAACACATTTTCCAACTCCTCACACGCGGCCAAGTTCGATATGACAATTTTTACAACAACAAAAAAGAAAATGTGAAAAAAACAAACAAACAAAACAAAGCATAAAACAAAAGACATAAAGAAATTTTGTCATTTGTCTATTTTTTTCAGTTTTTGCTAAAAAAAAATTGGAGAAAGGAAGAAAAAGTGAAAGGAAAGCAATAGTTTTGAAGAAAGAAAATCAAAAAGCCAATCAAAAAGAGTAAAAGTTGAGAAATGAAAGAAATTTGTAAAAAGAAAAAAATTTTGTGAAGAAAAATGTTTGATAGAAAGAAAAAAGTGAGAAAAGTTGCGAGAAAAGCGTTTTGAAACGAACGTTTAACACTTTTGGCGGCCAGAGAAAAGCAAGAAAAAAATGCACCTGCTTATTGGAAATTATTATTTATTGTGTCCGCTTCTGTTTTTCATTCCCCCCAACCATGGCTCACACTCACTGATTTGTTGTATTTCCACCATTAACTCCATTGACTTTAATAATAATTAAAAAAAAATATATTTTTTTGCCTTTTTAATGTAACAAAACATTTTGCAATTTTCATTCATAAAAAGAAATATTACAATTTTTTCTTTTTGATTCGAGGTAAAAGTGAACTTTCTTAATTTGCCCATTTTTTTATTTTCTTATGTGTGTGAGCTTTTCTTTGGTTGTGGTTAAATATTATTTGCTGCTGTTAGTTTTGTGAAAAACAGGCATAAAGGTTAAGAAAATAAAGCCAAGATTTGCAAATTTAACTTGAATTATGCTTAAATTTGAGAACCAAAACAATTTTCGCCCTTTCCACGCTTTGGCGCGTTTATACTTTGTCAGCTCATAAAGCGGTTGCGCCAAAAAAGAATTCTAACATTTTTTGACTTAAATTGTTCAGGCGATAACTTTTCGGCAATTTGAAGACCGGTAATTGATTGAAAAAGCTTTCAGACAAACTTCGTAATTTTCATAATTTATTGCGCCTAAGACATCATTCTAAGCAGATCTTCGTCATATATTTTCATTTCGTTAGCACTCTCAAAATTCTTACGGGAAACAAGCAAAACAAAAATTAGCGTATTTTTCCTTTTGTAAATTTTTAGGAGGAGCTTTCTCCAAAATAATAGTTATAAATAGTGCTTGAATTTCGAGCGTTTATTGACATCTGAAGCAAAGTAAAGATTTGGCAAAATGCGAATGAATGGAATTTCACAAAATTTTGTTTGTTGATGTTAAAATGTCAGAAATGTCTGACATAAATTTTAGTTGTTGGGTTTATCTCGTTTATATTTTAAGGACCAATTTTCACCTTGCTTACTTTTTTTTAAACCAATGTTTGTTTTGCTCCAGCCGTCAATAAACGCCAATCCAAAAATTGGTTACAAATTTATAACTTTTTAATGATAAAATCAAATTTTCTGCACAACTGATTAAAAGTTTTCAATGAAAGTAAATCCTCTCTCTGATCCCCTTCTAAAGGCAAGTTCAATAATACAACATTCGGTTGAATTAGAAGGCTTGTGAGTGTGTGTTGCTTAAATTGAGTGGATTGGACTTTTGTTTGAAATTGAGGATAAAGTGAATAGATTGATTGCGTGCCTATTCCTGCTTCTATCAGATCTTTATTAAGTAACAACTTTAATAACAAAACGAGCAATCGGTCTCGAAACGATGCGTATTGCCACGTTATTTTTTATTGTTTGCCAAATTTAAGAATTTCAGCCAATCAGAGTAATCAAAAATTATTTTCAATATTCAGAACACGACGTTGAAATAGCATAAAATGGTGCTCTTTAATTGTCGAAAAACATGCTACGATCACATCAAACTTTTTTTTGAGTCCAAAATTTGGACACAATTTTGATATTCAATATAGGCGCTCAGAACCCAAAGAGTTTTTTTTTAATTAAAAATGGACGCAAATTTTCGAATAAAAAGTTTAACGTAAACGTAGCAATAAGAAACTAAATCATTTTTTAAAAAATGCACAGCCAAAACAAAAAATCCTTTTGAAAAAAACAAAAATTTTTTTATTGATTTTGTCGATTATTTTTATTCGAAAAATTTTGTATGTATTTGCTCGACTGAACTTCACAAATGGAAAATATTTTTGTCTGCACAAAAATTTATTATTTTTTTGTGCTATTAAAAAAGTTAGCTCCACTTACTTTCTACTTGATGATTCTAGCCACTTAATTGAATGGTTAAATAGGCTTATTTTGACTTTGAGTTCATTTCGATATTTTTGATTTAAACGCCAAAATGCAAGGAGAAATTAACTGACGCGAAATGTAGAAAAAAAGGAGAATTCCATACTAAAACAATTGCCAATTTTAGAAACTATTCCCTAATGTCGTCACCAGAACAAATCAAGGAAGAGATGAAAAAGGTGGGACGAAGCCCGGCGACAGTCGCCGGAGGCATGAGGATAGCGCGCAAAGAGAAAAGAACATGGGAGACCGACAATTACGAGTCGAAGGACAACACGTTTGAGGGTGAGGCCAGCAATCAGACGTCGGTGGTCCGTCATTTAAACAATGTACGTTCTCTTTTACTTTTTCTCGTCTTTAAAACCACTATTAGAGTTGGATAAACAACGGGGCTTTTCAATACAACAATGCATGAAACAATATTTCGATTAAAAAAATTAAAAGACCATAAAGTCTCTTCTCGTTGCAATCATAGTTCCATGCCTCAAACTCAAAGATTAAGCCCAGAGTTAGGCTTAGTAAACGTAATATGAATCCAAATCTGAATGCTTTAAAAGGGTAAGCTCAAATATAAGAAAAGCCTATTTCTAATTTGTCAGCAAAGGCTTCTATTTGGCTCTATAATTATGAATGAGTTATGTTAAAACATTAAACTAGACCGCCGGCAAACAGCTCAAGCCTAAGGCCTTTTAGAAAAAGTCTAATTATAAGCAATATTCAAAAAAAAGTCATTTAAAAAATTAAACCGATTCAAAATTACCCAAAAGAATTGAAAAATTAAAATTTGCAGAAACACGACTATCCAGAAGTGGCTGTACGCGCCTTCCACGAAAAACCCCATCCCACAAACGAGCCATTGCCTTCCACAAATTTCCACGAAGTCCGACACAACAACAAACTTTTTCAACCGCGAAAAAACTAAACGTGCTTTTATAAAAAAGAAGTTTTTTTTAACGACTACGACCAGAAAATTCAACTCCGCAAACCATAAACTGTGATTCAGCGACAATTCAAAAAAAAAATAATAATAACAAAAACTAAAAAAGTCAAAGAGCAAATCGCAAAAAAGGCTATCGGTTTTTTTGACAAAATGAATTCACTAAGCCAAATTCATAAAACTTATAGGTTTCGTAAATTTCTTCTTCTCCATACATTGTATTCTGTCTGATCGAAACACGCCCAAGTTTTTATGCCCTGCGTTCAATTAAAACGAAAAAATACTGTGCTGCCCAATGTGACCCAAAAAACATGTAAAATTCAGCGTCTAAAAATTGGACGCTAAACACAAATCGTAGCAATAATTTTTGCTACATTTTCTAATGTGACTTTTTGATTGATCTTTAATCCGACATTTTTAACCATTTGTGAATCGTTTTGGCAATTAAATTAAGGCAGGGCTCATAAGCAAAGTATGGAAAATAAAAGCATCCCTTCCATTAAAAGCATTCAAAAAGAAGTTTTTGCAAACATTAGAAAGAATGCGGTACAATAGGACTTTTGGCTAAAAACATTCAATGGCTTTATAGTTCACCTTTAATTGATTTAGCTTTTTTCTTGCTGTCTAAAAAAATTGCAAAGAAAAATGGTAATAAACATGAGGGGTGAATAAGTTGTTTAGCGCCGACTGCCCACCGATCCAACAATTTAGTATTAAATTTGTTTTCGCTTTTGAATTGATTTGAATATTACAAAACAAATTTTTGTCCGATTGCAAATTTTCCGAAAAAAAATATTAAAAATTATTATTTGTCAAATTTTTTTTTTCATTATATGGCTTAACAGTTTTAAGTAGAAACGTAATAAGTTATTGATGATTCTAAGCAAATTGTTAATAATTTTATTTATTATTTTCCACTTTGTAATTTTTGTAATTTGTAAAAAAATTTTGCTAATGTAAATTTTAAGAAATAAAAATTGTAAATTATAATTAGTCACAAATACTTTTAAACGACAAAAAACATTTTGTTGGTCTACAATCAATTTTAAAAGTTTCTGTGCTCGAAAATGATATTTTATAAATAATCTTCAATTGGAAAAAACTGTAAGGGTCAACATTGCAGATATGAACCAACCAACTAATGCACAACCAAAAATATCAATTGATATTAATCAATTTAAATTACAATAATTCACACTAAAAATAGTAACTACCTTTTCCTCGTTCAATAGATAGAGCCTCTAAACTTCTCTCTAAATTAAAGAACAAAGTGACTCGCATTTAAGGGGGTTTAAAAAAAGTGAAATTGACCGCAAAAAAAACATAAGGTTTTGGAAGAAAAAAGATCTTTGAGAGTAGTTACCTCAAATCTTTAGTACAATAAATAAATTAAAATAAAAAACTTTAAATTTATGTCAACGTCACGCCTCATCCCAAATTATAAGACTAATCAAGCATTTTTTTTTTTGGCGCTAGACCAACGCACAGAAACGTTTTTTATGTTTAAAATGTTAGCTAAACATTTAGCTTAAGCCTAAGCATATGCCCACCTGTTGTCTGTTGCTGCTATAACAAAGCATAAGATAAAACACAAACGTTTCATAACTTTTAAGATTCCAAAATTATCAACCTTTAAATTTTAATTCAAACAATTACCCGGGAATGTGCGCTACTTTTCGACAATAGACGAATGACGCGCAACGAGCGGTCCGCCATGTGGGCGTCGGTGTGCATAACCAAAAGGGCGATACGATGGATTAGGCCGGTGTGTCCGGTTATTGCCGATGCTGTCTCCTTGAAATTGCACAGGTTGCCGGCCAGCCGCAAAGCGTTCAGTTTTATGCTTTCATCGGTCTGTTCGCCACTCTCCAAAATTCTCAGAACCAATCCGCCAATGTTTGAAGAGACGTTGATCTGAAAATTTCAGCCTTTTTGAAAAGCTTTTAATTAATATGGGATGCTAGGCGCCAAATGTTTGGGCACTATACGTTTCGGCCTAAATCACTTGGACGCAGATTTTAAATTAAATTTGCCATAAAAAGGCATTAAAAGACAAATGTAAGCACCCAATAGTCCTAAAGCCCCTTCAAAAATATGTCCAAGAAAAAAACCTGAGCACAAGCAGTCATGGAAAAATGGCACAAATTGGCTAGAACGCTAATGGTTTCGCGCAGAATTGGCTGACTCGATGGTTTGTTGGCGCTAAAATATGTGCATTAAATGTGTTATAACAAATGTTATAACTCAGACAAAGTATTGCGGACAAAAAGCCGCATGAGCATGAAAAAAATTACGCGTCTTTATGAAAATTGAAAAAAATACAATAGCTACTGTATAAATAATGTATAATTACTACTATACTGTACAACATAATCATAAAGATAAAATGCAATTTATCAAAAAGAAGTTATCCTCCTCGCATTAATTTATGCACTATTGTCCCTCTTTGTATTACAGAAATACTTTTACAGCAATACGGTAACATTTACAACAAACAAAAAATAACGCACAGTATCCAAAAATTAATAATACCGTAATTTATGGTAGCCTATCAATAATAAAAAAATTAAGTTTTAACATAAAAACTTGAAAGTTCAACTACTGTGGAAAGTATTTATTGAAAAATGAAGAAATCAAAAATAAGGACTATGGTATTTTTAAATGTAACGTGTACTACAGTTTATAGCAGTGTGCGAGCTACAGTCAAATAGAAAAATAGTGACATCAAAAATTCCTTTTTTGACTTACAGTATCTAGCAACCAACGAAACCGTAATTTAAGCAAATATTTAATTTATGTGAAATAATTATATTTTAATAATAATTACTGTATATTAGTCCTAAAGCATACGGTAAGACATAAAAAAGTGATATATTGAAGTATTAAAACTCAATATTAAAAGCATACAGTAACAACAGTAATATACAGTAACATTCCATATAACAACGGAATCCAGCCTTCCGTAACCTAATTTACAGTAAATTCATACCGTAACACAGAATGAAAGCGTAGTCGGATTACCTTGAAGACGATGAGCCTGTAACTTCAATGCTGATTTTGTGCAAAAACGTCAACAATGCCAGAAATGAGCTTTTCTTCGCCTCCAGAAAAGAGATCACTTCGACGCGGGTGGTCAAACTCTAAAAAATATTTGCAAATTAAATGTTTGCAGAAAAAGCGGTGAAAAAACTTCTTTTATGCGCATAAGCGCCTCATATATTAAAGTTTTGTCGCCGGAATTCACGACGGAGGCAAAGTCTACAGAATCAATTTTTCGACGTTTCGCTTCCATCGTCTAAAAACTATTAGAAAATTTATATTAACAAGAAAACACGGATATAACAAGGTTTTAGGTTTAAAGCCAAAAATAAAGAATAAAGCATAGTTGTGACTACTGTTTAGCAAGAGACGTCAAAAACACATTTATGTAAATGCTGGCGACAGCCCATTTGCGGAAGAACGAAAGATATACGAAAGAATAAAATAGCGCAAAATAAGCTTGCGCCCATTAGTCCCAAACAGAATAAAAAAAGCAAAAAGTAATCGACAGGATAATAAAGTCAACAAAAATTAATTAAAAACATTTGCACAAAATATAAAGGTCACAAAAAGATTTAAAACTTTTGGCCATCGAAAGGTCAGTTATGAAAAAACAAAAGATTAGACATTAGGGTAAGTGACCAATGGTCACTTGCTTTTCGGACATGTAGCCAACGGACAAAGATAAAGCTCACAAAACGGGGTTTTGCAATAGGACATCTGACTAATGGTTACTTTGCTTTCGGACACTCGTTGGGACGTTTTGACTTTAAAATGTTTGGCCATTCTCCATTTGGGTTTTAAGACTTTGGTCCGCAGAAAAGTCAGTTTTTTTGGGCATTTTGGTGTCGCTCATTTGAGCATTAACACAATCCCTTGCACAACACTAAATGTCAGATGTGAAAAATATCAAATTCTCCGTCAGACAGCAAATAAAATTAAAAGATTTGCACTGAATGATAAACAAATTAATTTGACATCAGTTTGGTCTTAAACGAAAGCACTACTCTTAAAGTTTGTAGACGTTTCAAACTCAAACCCCGAAAACGCATAAATTGGAATGTAAACGCCTTCAGCGCCGTAAAACACGATCATTTTAAAAATTTCCAAAAAAAATAAAATCCAAAAATGTTAAATGAAATTTGAGTTGGCGGGTTTTTTGGCATAACTCAAAAGTTACAAATTTTTGGAACAAAATTATTAGCGTTGTTTTCTTTTTTTCGAAGCGTCGGATGGCTGGCCGCTTTTTTTCTTTCTGTCAGTTTTCAGTCTACTGACTTTTTTCTCTCCTGTCTTTTTTTTCTCTTTTATTTTTTTGCTTTCTCTCAGCTTTTTTCGTTTACTTTTGTCTTTTTGCTTTTTTTTGTTTTCTTTTCAATCTTTTATGCTTTGCCCGGTTCTATTCTTTTTTTACATTTTTTCCCCTCCGCCATCTGTCCTTTTCCTTATAACCACGCTTCTTAATTTTTCTCAATCGTCCTGATGTTGGCTAACTCATTTTCTCTATCATCTTTTCGACTTTTCTTTCCCAAACTTTTGCAAGTATTTACCAACTTTTTATTCCTCTATTTGTTTTGGCGCTGTTTTTTTTTTTTTTTTTTTGGCTGATATTTTACCCTTTCTTGTGCGCTGTTTGCCTGACTCTACACATAGCAGCCAAAGTAAAATGGTTGCTCCTTCCGCACACTCCGGTGTCGATGCAAATTCTTGTTTTTCAAAAGCAAAGCGCACTGTTGCTACTTTCTATTTTTTTATTCTTTTTCTCTGTACCGACAATTACAATGTTTTTTAATGGTTTTGTTGTTGTGACTGCTTGAATGTTTTTTATACGATTTTTTTTAAAATTGTTTTGAGGTAGAATTTTAAACAATTTAATCGATCTCGATTTTTTTCAGTTAAATGAGTGCGAGGAGAACAGCAAAAGCACCGAATCTTGCAAACGTTGATGAATGGAGGCTGGAGGCCGTCTTAGCATTCCTCTTGGAGCTGTCTGACAGCCAAGGACGCTTGTTGTGTCCGCCTTTCCGTGTGCTGGATTGTCGAGAAGTGAGTTTTTTTTCGGTTTTCTATTTTTTTTAATAGCAAACATTTTTGCGGTTTTAGGAATTTCCCGTGTATTATGAGCAAATTAAGAATCCGATCGACCTGAAAATGATTGCTGAGAAGAT
This sequence comes from Drosophila nigritarsus, assembly GCA_035044305.1. Classification (NCBI taxonomy): domain Eukaryota; kingdom Metazoa; phylum Arthropoda; class Insecta; order Diptera; family Drosophilidae; genus Drosophila; species Drosophila nigritarsus. Next base: position 26,581 of record JAWNMF010000508.1, on the reverse strand, counting down.
TCGCGCGGATAAATATTCCTCGTGGGCCGTCTTTGAGGCCGACATCAAGTTGTTGTGTAAAAACGCGAAGACATTCAATGAGCCCGGCTCCGTCATATACAAGGACGCGAGCAAATTGCAATCGCAGTTTATTACAAAAAAAGACGAATTTTCGGCGCCGTCCAAAAAATTGTCGCAAAAAGAGTTGGTTTCTTGTTTTGTTAATTTATTTTTTGTTTGTTTTGTTTTTCTTTATTTTGAATTTATACATCCTGCAGCTATCATAATTTTGATTGTTGCTGATTTTCGTTATAAATATTTTTTGGAAAATTTCCGGGCAGACTAGTTTTGATTTATTTTTTGGGTTAAACATTTTTTTATTGTTATTGCTTTTTTTTGAACTTAGGCTTCTTTGATATTTTTTTTGGACTTAATTTGGGCTAGAGATCATGTTTAAGCGGCTAGCCTTTATTTTAACAAAACTCTTTAGCCCTGTAAGCTAGTTGGCTAGCTAAGCTCACATAATTTTTTTGCTTCATTAGGAGTTGGCTTAGTACTGGTTTACAATCAGCCACATGTAGACAAATATTTTTATTTTTTACTTACGAGTCTATAGTCCGTTTATTTCGTTTTTTTTCAAAATTTGATTTCAATTCACTTTTTTGCTTAAAATTGTTTTTCAATGCGAACAACATTTATTATTTTTATGCCGGATAAACGAAACTACTATAAGACGGCCATTTTACGCGTTGCATGAAATAAGTGATCACAGTATAGTTTTGCATAGCCACGAAAATTGAACTAGAAAAATTTAAAATTATTCTTAAAAATTGAAACTTTTTGGCGTTTAGTGCTTTTTAATAAAAATAACATTAACTATAAGATAAAAAGCAGTCCTTTATGAGGCGTGAGGTGGCCTTTTACCATAACGTATTGTATACTACTTTAACAGAGTAGTTGGTGTCAAATTTATTGAATACGTTCGTACTCAAGCTGAGCTTTTCATTAATACTTTTTTTTAAATGATTATCATTTACGTATTGGTTTTTTCAGAGATATAAAATTTTTCTGTTTTCAACTTCGTTATTGTGTCACAATGTATTACAATACATTAAACTCTTAAATTTTTGTAGAGTGTTGCGCAATCAAGAATTGGTGTCAAATTTATTGGATACGGGCGTCTCCGAACCGGACAACCTCAGCGAGGACTCGGAGGAGGACGAAGATTCTGAGTCCGACTCCGATCCTAAATGGATTCTCTATTGGAAAATTCGCAATTACGATGTCGTTGATGGATTCCCATTGTGCACGCATTTCCTGGAGTTGCCCAGCAAAAAGTTTGTATTTTTTGTTGCAATTTTGAGGGGAGTGCTTTTTTTCCCATATAGTTAAATTCCTATATATATATATATATATATATATATATATATATATAGGACGCCAAAGGGCTGATGAATTCGTAGAGAGTGCCTTTAGACCTTATTTTGATCTTTTTACCAAAATTATAAACTTTTTTCCTTTGTGATGGCTTAATGTTTTGCTATTTTTTTCGCTATTTGTTTAAAATAATACCTTAAACATTGCAAACTTTTACTCTTTCTTTCTTTTGACTCAATGCATCAGAATTTATTTTTTACACAATTTTTATTACACGTCCTCATAAAAATTTTGCTATTTTTTTAGGTGTTATCCGGATTACTATGACGAAATTGAAAACCCCGTTTCTTTGTACATGATCAATAAGCAATTGAAGCGCGGCGACTTTACTGACCTCCAATCGCTTGTCAGAAGCCTCTTTCAAATGTTCAACAACGCGCGCTCTTACAACATTGAGCGGTCGGAGATTTACAAGGCAGCCAACAAACTGGAGGCGTTGACCATAGAAACTGCCAAAGCGTTACAGCCTGATATTGAAATTAAGGTTGCTTTTTTTTTTACTTTTTTGATGTGAATTTAAGCTAACGCTTTTCAGGTTCCGGAAATTGTTGAAGAAGTTGAGGAGAAGCCGAGCACGTCTGAAAAAGAAAAAACCATCATTGAATTTGCGGAACGGCGGACAAAAAAGCCGGGACGCCGGCCAATGAAACGGCCGCGCAAGGAGTCCGTCAGCTCCCACAGCGACAGTCCGGAATTTGATTTTTCGCGTGACTCGGCAAAATCCTTAAAGATTGAGATGGACGCGATGTCCCAGCCTTCCTCTCACCGCTCTTCCCAAACTCCTCCTCCACAGGGATCTCCTTCTACACCGCCGGCCAAAAAAAGCAAGATGAAGCGACTGCCAAAGGAGCGACGTTTGCGCCGCGATAGAAGGCGTTTGAGCGCCGAGAAGATGAAACCTGGCAGAAAGTCGTTGGAAGAACTGAGAGAAAAGTTTTCGATGAAGTTGGCCGAAATTTGGAAGGTCGCCAAAGACTTAAAGGTTGATTTTTTTGCACTTTTAATGGCTTAATCTTTTTTAACGATAAATAGAACTTTCATCTTATTGCAATAATATGTTGCAAATGCTTTTGACGTGATCTGTGTTTTCAGTTTTTTTTTGTCTCTTCTCAGAAACATTTCAATTATTCCGGCTCAAATTGACAGAACTGTGATTACGTTCTGGAGGACAAGTAGCTGTATAATATTTAAGAGACATTTTGAAACAAATTTACTGGTTTTGAGAACGAGATCAAAACATTTGAAACAAGGCATTAGAAATGTCTTCGGTCCAATTCTCCGTTTCATATATTTGTGATCGAACTTGCTCAGCCCTTCGTATGGCGTTCAAATTCATATTTAGTATGGTTTAGAGTTTGAAACGGCATATTTTGCATTTTTTGAGAAATACTCCAATGATTTTGCATCTTTTTTAAATGCATAAACATTGCATTTAGAAGCGCGTTTGATCGGTTATAAATGAATGTTACCTTAAAAAAGAAACCCTTAAAATTCAGTTTTGTGATCTATTTCTTCTCAGCCAAAATTTTGCACTTTGAACTTTTTTTTTGCAACCGCATGTAATAATCTAAATGCCTCCTTTTCTTAAATATTTATCTTTTTAATTTATTCACTAAATAAATCATTCTTTAACTTTTGGCTAATGCAAAAGCTTTTTTAGATATCTAATCGCTTTGTCGCTGAACACTTTATTGAACTTCCTAGCAAAGAAGACTACCCCGACTACTTTAAGGTGATAAAAAAGCCTATCGATATGACAATCATTTGGAATAAGATTCAAAGTGAAATGGTAATTTTTTTTGTCTTATTTTTATTTTACCAATTTGTTCATTTTTAAGTATCACAACTCTTTGGAACTGCTTGTCGACTTTACGCTAATGTGCGATAACGCCAAATCGTATAATCGGCCGGATTCGCAAATATACTCCGACGCCGGCCTCATTCAATCTGTGGTGGACAGCACAATGAAGTCCGTCACCAACAATAATACAATTTATTATCCGCATCGGAGAACGGACAAAAATTGGTCGCAGAACTCTTCAATAACGTAATTTCTTTTCTTCGTTATCGAATTGTCAAGAATGAGCTTATTGTTGTTTTAAAATTGGGTTCAGGAATTTGCATGTTGCATCTGCTTGTTGCGATCTTCTTTTATAATTTCTGGATGAAATGGTAGTTTATACGAGTGAACTTTAGCTTCTTTTGAAATTGTTTAAATTGATGTTCTGAATGGCGTATCATTCGAGTTTGCAGCTCGACGTAGGCTTGTGTGAAGGCTCGTCTTCAAATTACCAAATTACAACTTACCATTTTTTATGCTTTTTGTGTCATATGCAATTGTATTGCTTTCCATCTCTCTACGATACCTTCTTTGTCAATGAAGAGAACTTTTCCTTTTTCAATAAACCACTCAAAACATTTCGCTCTCTCTTAGGGTGTAAAATGCCTAATATCAACTAAAATACTAATAATAGATTATTAACAAATTTAATCACTTTTTAAGTGACATATAACAATAAAATTTAGATTAAATAAATTCCTAAGGAGTTAGCTTTTAAATAAAAAAAAGTGAAACTTGGTTGAGAAATAAAAAAGTTATGTTGGGGTGTTTATAATTGGTCACTCTGTATTACGATTGGCACCTCTAAGTCTATTATACTTAGTCTGTATCGAGGAATTATAGGCATAATTAAAAACGTTTGTTAATGAGCTGCTTTTTTAAAAATTAGTTTTTAATTTTTGATCAGAAAGTGTTAAAACGCTTAGAAATGTACTATATTTGTCGTACTGTAATGTGAATACAATTTTGAGCATTGTAAAAACACTCTTTAGCCTACTAAAATTGATGTTTTAGAAAGCAAAAAACGCCAAAAGTCAAGTCATGTGATTCTAAGACGGAGGCGTTAGACACTCTACCAAAGGAAGTTTTGACGGCAACGCCTCGCACTGCCCCCAACGGCGCATTATTTTCGCAGTATGTGACCAAACCAGCTTTAACGCCTGGCGCAAGTTTACCAACAACAATGACGACGCCCGCCAACCTTTTGCCGGGAACTTCAATGCCTCATCTCGGTATGGTCAATCCACATATCCCACCTGGTGTAGCGTCTTCCGCCAGCGTGCCGCTATTGGCAAATGGCTATCCTCATGGCTACGCACCGCCGAGCACCGCGCTACCACAATCGTTGCCGAATGGATTTCCGGCCGGAGCTTCCTTTCCGACATCCGGCTTAAATGGCATGCCGTATACCCAACCTCATCATGTCCCTCCTCCTATACACCCCTCCCAAATCCAACAACATCAACAACAGCTCCTTTACGCTCAACAACGGCAGTTTTTACATCTACAGCAACTTCAAAACCTGGCTTCCAGCTCTGTGATTCCGCAGCCAATGACCAACGGCGCGCTGCTTGTCAACGGTCATTCCGCATCCGCGGCGGCCAGCTTTCAAATGGGTGGAGGCGCCAACTATTTTTCTTCTCACCACAGCTACTCCTCGAATGTCGAGCAGAACAAAGCTTTCGGTCAAGAGCATCGTTCTGCCGAGTTTGTGTCGGCGCTGAGCTCGGTGCAAGTAAAACGGGTTATGCATTCTGAAGCGTATGTCAAGTGAGTTTTTCTATTTCTTTTTTTTTATGTTTATTCTTATTTTTTTAGGTATATTGAATCGCTCTACGATCCAAGACAAAAATCAATAAGTAAATGGGATAAAACTCTGCAAGCAGGACATCGAAACACTGCGCCCAATTTCAGGAAATTACCGCTGGAGTGGATTAAAGTAAGTATTTTCTTATTTTTGTATTAAGTCAAACCGTTTGATAAGCTTGACACATTAAACCAACAGAAGAGCACGCGTTGCTTTATTTGATTATTTACGGCGAAATGAATGGTGGAATTGATAATATAAATATAGTTTCTAATTTTTTCTGTATGAAAAATGATTTAAAGTGTTTTGTGACTTACCGTATTTCCTCTAATAGCAGCCCCGGAGTTTATATTTTTCAATTAACCAAAAAGGGAGGTATACTTCTATTAAAGGAAATTTGGAAAAGCTAAAAATTTGCAGTGTGTAGCAGTAGTATGCACCTGTTATTTTAAAAACGCCGCGCTTTCACACTCGTCGCGATTAAAAATTTTATAAGCCCACAAAACGAAATTTGCATCCAAATTTTTTTTTTTGAAAATAAATTTTTCTGTATGCCTTTTGAGCACAGAGTTTTTTTTAATCTGCTAGTCCTTTGCTGTAATTTAAGTTAAGCTATGACCGGCATAAAGAGAGTGTATTGATTGCCATCAGTTTATTTTTGTCAATTTGCTAAAAGTATGAGTTGCACAACATTAATTTATTATAATATATTGACATTTTCTGTTCCTATTTATTGGCCTTTATTTTTTTTAAAGATTTTTTCGGGGTCATTTTTGGCTGTTAATGCTTATTTTAAGTTGATCCCTTGTTATATAATAAAAAAAAATTTAAGTTCCAGTAATTCCGTTCACTTTTTTAGAAAATTTCTGTGAACAAGCCGGACCACACGACGGCGCCTCCCACCGCACCTACTCTGACCGGCAAACGTGGGCGCGACGCCAAATTGGCCAAAGAGAACGGCTCGTCGTCGAAGGAAGAACAGGACACTATGAAATTGTTGTGGCGTCTACGCGAACAGCTTTTGGAGAGCACGACTGGCATTCAACGCTTTTCGGCAATGACCAACGGCGACACCCTTCTACCCAATGAGGCAGGAGTTGTGGAACAATAGTAAAAAACGATATTTCCTCTTCTTTTTTGGTGTACTGTAAAGAAAATTGTCTTTAAGAATATTTTTTTTTCTTTTGCTTTCTACTTGAAAATCAGAGGAAATTTTTCCTTTTTTGAATTTGTTAGAATTTTTTGTGAAGTTAGAGTGGAATCACGTTTTCTTTCACCCTCTCTTACTATATACTGATGAAAATTTAAGATTTTACTTTTATTTATTTTCTTTTTTTTTTAACTTTAAGGACATTTTAATTTTAGCAATAAATTGCTATTTAAGAATTATTATTTTTTCAAAATTGTTTTACCTAATAAACGCGCCCTTTTTCTCATTGCTCCCCTCAAATGTAAAGTAAAATAAAGCATTCAAAAAAGTGTCTCAAATATTTTGTACATGTTGTTTTGATATAATAACATTGGCTATCATTATCACACACATATTTTGAACAAATCTCTAAATACAGCCGAATTGTGAACGGTATTTGTCGTTAAAAGTGGAATGAGTGAAAATGAGAAACCCATGTTAATTAATGGTCTCAATTTTTTTGTTTATTTTTTGCCGTTATGTCTTGGAAATTGTTTTTCAGAATAAATTTAATGCAAGATTCAAACTTGAATTCATACATCTAAAGTATTCATTATAGTTAAATCATAGTAAATAGGGGGAGGGGAATTAGGAATGATGTAACAGGTGGACCTCACGAGTATGCTTTGCCATTTCGACAAGCAAACAATCGCCGCTTTACTCTACCACTATCACCTTTCTTCATTCCGCTATCTCCCATGTGTTTGTTATATTTGTCCATAATCTTGGAAAAAACAACACCCTAAAAATGACGTAAAATATTTTTAAAAAGTTTAAAATTTATCTTCTGCTGTCTATCAGTAATAAAAACGTTGATTACCCTTTTAACACAGAGCGGGCCATTAACCATCTTAATCTTCGAGTTTTCTAACTTCGTATATTCTCTATCCGTAGCACTCAAACTTAAAAACAGTTTGAAACAATCAAATTTAGTATAAGTTAATTAAATAATACAAACCTAATAAGACGTAAGTTTCGCCAAATTTTGCATCAATTGGTAGTGGCGGCTCATCACAGAGATCTATTTTTGAAAGATGAAAGTTGAATTCCACGTTCTTATTAATATACGCAACCTAAATTTATTAATTAGACTCTATTCCTATATATAAACACTTTACGTGCATACTTATAATATTGTTTAATAAAAAAAAATAACCTCAAGTATAGTCGAACTTTCTTCATTTAGAATTATCGATATTATATTATCCTTACAGAGTTTAACAACAATATTCGAGCCAATTGAAATAGATTCATCAAGACAATGTGCGCAACTAATCGCCGCTAGCTTAGCCAAAACCGTAACACAACAGTTGTTCAGTTTCCAACAAGACTTTTGCCAATCAAATGAATTTTTTTTTAGCAAAATAGTACATAAGCTGAATTTAAGAGAATTTATTAAGTTTAAAAAATAATGGAACTAAATAATAAATTCATAAAATATTTAGAAAATATTTTTAATTGGAGTATGTGCTCGCGCATAAAATTGAAGACGCACGATGTAAAAGACTCTATCGTTCAATCCATCGGCAGGTGGGACCAATTTAGTGAACGACTCATCAAACCTAACACTTGTTTTGTTTAAAAGCATTATAAGTAAATAAAAAATTACGAAACAAGCATTTTCTCCTATCCATCTTCTCCGAAGTACATAAGCCCGACTGTTTCAGGAAAGTACTCTTTCAAAAGTAAACGTTTTTCGAAACCCATTTCGATCAACAGAAACGGAAAAGATTTCATTAGCTCCAAGTTCAGCGATCTTAACCATTTTTCTAAAAAAGTAAACTTTTTTCATACAAAAATAAAATAAATAACAATGAGCGATCGCTCTCTCATTATTTATTTTTTTTTTAGTACGATTTGATATTACGATTTTTAAATAAAAAAATGAGGGTTCAACAGCAAAAGCAGTGTTTTAACTTCGTTTAATTTTTTTGCTTATACAATAAATGATGCTCCGAAAATCCGTATTATAAAATTGATTGCATACAAAAAAAATTTCCAACATTTAAGTTACATCATATCAAAGTTATCTGCTTAATTTTTGTAATTAAAAACAATGAGAATAAAGCGTAAGCTAACCTTAACTGTTTCTCAGACGTGTCGAGGCGGCTAGAATTCAAAAATTTTTCATCTTTCAAATTAACCAAAAAATTGAAATATGTGGTTTACAATACATAAAACAGAAAATCATTAGCACCACAAGATGGAGAATGAAAAATCGAATAAATCTACTGTCTTTCTTTTCGTTCAAAAAAATTGTATAAAAAACGACGCGACAAATTATAGCCAAATTATAGTTCTTATTTTTGTTTTCCGGAGATATTAATGTAAAAAATTTTCTAATTTAAATCTTAACACGATTGTTTTTTGAACTTTTTCAAAAAAAAACATAACAGAAAATTAATTTTAAAATTTTGCGCTTTTAGAATTTTTTACATTAATATCTCAAGAAAGCAAAAATAACGATTATATTGAAAATTTACCGAAAATAATTTATTTGGTAAAATTTTTTTTGTTAAATTGGCGCCTTCAAATTTTTGTGGCATTTAGCAAATTTTTTTCAGTTAATGTTTTTTGAAGAGTGGTCTGGTCGTGGCGACTTATCGCAATTCTGATAAAATTTATAAAGAAAATAAAAAAAAAGTGTAATCAAAAACAAATTTTAAAAAAATTTGCCGGTTGGTCTCGGCGTGTTGCACCCGACTCGCCAAGCATAAAGGTACAATTTATAATAGTAAAAAAAATGCAAGCATATTTTCCAAAAGGGAAAGGGACAATATTTATCTTTCAACACCAAAAAAAAATTAAATTTTAAAGACAAAAAAGTCGTTGTTACGCACGAATTTTTATATGATGCAAAATTTTTCATCCCTCTGCATTTGTTCCATTTTAGAGTAGCCTTTACGTAAAGTAAATTTAGGCTTTCACTGTTCACAAGTGTTGTGCCAGTTCATTAACTTAATTTAATATACGACTCTCCGACGGAAAACCTTTGGAGTACTTCATTGATTCAATCGAAAATATGGAAAGGGTTTTTTTTCAATTATTAAAATTATTTGTACCCTTTGATAGCTGTTAAAAGTATACTAAGGTATATGTGGTTTTCATTCTGCAGGTGACCGATTAGCGGCAATATTTATTGAAATAGAAATCTTCAGTCAATTCGTATTAGTCAATTCGTCTATAGGTTACAAAGCGTTATTGCTAATTTTTGTCTGCTTTCAATTTTTAAGGATTTAAATCGTTTAAAACTTGCAAAAAAAAATTACTCAAATTCGTTATGTTATCAGTTACATTTGTTCTATCCATTTTTTTTCTCTTCGTTATCTGTGATCTTTTAAAAATCAATTTCATAAGGCTGTATATGTAAAACAATTTTCTGAATTTTAGCAAAAATTCAAACCTTTTTACTTCGAAATTTGAAAAATTATTACACAAAAACACTGCCCTTTATTCCCGAAAAAAAAGTATTTTGCTTTTAATTTTTTAAAATTTGTTATTTTCGGCTGCGTCGTGCATTGTTAACTCTTTAGGTTGACGCATCGTTTAACTTAATAAAATATCGGAGTAGGTACACTGAAAATGGCGTCTACTGGCCAACCAAAATGTAATTTATGATCAAAAAAATAAAAATGTTTTTGGGCTTTGTATCATTTTTTCGGTGCTCAATAACATTTTCGGTTTTTCTTTATTAATACATTTTTTGACTGATTTATGACGCAAAAAAAACAACATTTTACATCGTAAACGGAGCGCTTTGATGTTTAGAATTATAAAAAGTAGCTTTTAAATACTATGGTTTAAAAAATTCCTGTAGCATAATAAACTTCATACTGTAGCTTAAAGCTGTAGCTAAAAAAAAAAAACTTCATAAAATTCAAATGTTAATATTTTTAAGATTAAATTTACTCTGAACAGTAAATTTACTCAAAATATACAAATTTTTGCTTGTTTAAAATTAAATGACAAAAAAGTAGGACTTTAAAGTCTCACTTTTTTGAAACTTTGTCTCGTTTTTTTGGAATTTCAAAGTCTCTTTTTTTTGGTACTTTAAAGTAACAAAACTAATTGTTTATATAATTTATATAAATTTTATAAATTATAAAAAAAAGGTCAAAAATCTATCATTTTGAGACGGAAATTGTCTCAATAAAAAATCTTGAACGAATAGTGATGCTGAAAATGTTTTAGATCAAAATATGTCAAAAGTCAAATGTTACTTGAATTGTCTTTATTTTTTTCGCAAATGTTACATCCTTAAAACTCATTGAGTAACAATCAAATATTTTTTTTGTTTTGCTTTGTTACTTTTTTTTGTGCCGAACAAAAAAAATTATATTTAAAATATTATCGCCAAATGTTTTAAAAAATTTTCACTTTTTGTGTAGAACATTTTTTTTGTTTTTGTACATCTTTGAGGTCGAAGTGAAAAAATATTGTAAGGCTCTTTTTTTTTTTGAAAATATGTTACTACAAAAAACTTTTTTTTCAAAAGTAAAAATTTGGTAACACATTCGATTTGGAACATAAGTACCAAAAAAAGTGTAGGTCCAACGTTGCGCCTTGAGGGTAAATATCTCAGGCCAAGTATCTTGAATCTAAATGTCTGCAGCCAAATGTCTTTAAACTAAACGTCTTGAAGCCTACTGTCTAAGGCTAAATGTCTAAAAATCAAATATCTCAAGCCAAGTGAGTCAAACGCGTTTTTGTTTCATTTAGCAAATAATGAAAAAAAAAAGTATTTTACGCTATTTCGGCAAGCTAAATCACTATGGACAAAAACTACAAGATAACGAAGAATTCTATATTAATAACCAGCGCGGCACCGTACATCATGAATCTTGTACTTAGATAATTAAATCTGTAATAAGCTACAGTGCAAAAAGCAGTCAATAATACCGTAAATAATGAACTAAAAACAAAATAATGCACAAAAACTACTGTAGTATAAATATTTGAATTATGAGAAAATGCAAATTTTTGAGCATTTTTTTTATTTCAAATTAGGTCAACCTTTACGGTAATGTTGCATTTACGGTATAGCTTTTTGCGCTGTTTTTGTTGATTTCTTGATGTTTCTTTTTCCATTTGTATTTAAAAAAAAAGTGATTCAACAAACATTTAATCTGTCATACGAATTTTTTACCTCGTCCGTTTTTTGGAACAGAGAAAAAAACGACAAAAATTAGAATTATCGCACGGCCACAGTTTGTTTTACGTTATCACCGCAAAACATGGAGTAAGCTTTAGATCATTTTTCATTTTCCGCTTTTGCTTTATCGTTGTAGATTTTTATAGTCAAAGATTAAAGTCGTATTTTGAGTTTTTTTTAAGCACAAAGCGCAGGTGTATAAAGTGTTTATATTTGTTTTTTACTACCTAAATAAGTACCCCTGTTTATTTTTTTGTATCGTTTCTTTGTTTTGTTTCAACTTTTTTTCCATTGCTTTTTTTAATTTTCTTGTTGTTTTCTCTTTTTTTATTGTAAAGACATAACTTTGTTTCTTTAATTGTCTAATTTATTTTCCTGCTTTTACACTATTCTGCACGACAGAGATGAGGGGGACTGCACACTCATTACGACGCATAAATATGAGGATTTATTCACATCTCTTTTCTTTCTTTTTTTTTTCTCTAACAAGATGTGCGTTCAGTGAATGTTGTTCTCTGAATAAAATTGGAAAAAAGGTACTAATGGGGATGGATGATGATTATTTGCTGGTTGCGTCGATTATAAAATAGAAAATGCACATTTCAGATGAGCAAATGTACAGGAAAGACAAATATTTTTTACTGGCTGTTTGCCTCTTTCTCTAAGCCCAAATTGTGGTGTTCAATTCAGTCTTTTTCACTGCGCCTTAGTTCGCCTGCCTTCCTCTTGTCTTTGGTAAGCTTTTTTTTTGTTTATCGTGTCTTTTTTAGTAGCACAAAGTCATTTATACATTGAACTTTTTAGTTGGTTTGTGGCGGCCGGCGTTGAGCTTAGAGAAAAACTTCTTTTCTTCTTCTGTTTAGGAATGGAAAAGTCTTTGGTTTGAATTTTTTTTCCGACACCTTTCGACTGCAAAAAAAAGGAAAGAAGGAAAAACTCTGCGAACCGGGCTCTATCCTTTCTATTTTTTCGCGTCAAGCAGCTTGAAACGGCTTTGCGTCTTTTCCTTTTCTCAATTTTTTTGGCCTCTGGAAAATTGGTAAGAAAAAGGGAAAGTGCAGAGCATTTTGATATGCTAGCCGTGTTGTGCAGTTCCTTTTTTTCTTGTTGTCATTTTTTTGTCAAGAGAGCTGTAGCGTTTACTTTTCCCCTGTTTCTGCAGGTACAAGCACACAAAACCTACAGCAGCCAGCAAAGAAAAGGGTGAGGAGAAGCGCGAGGATGCACAACACGCTGCAAGTCTTTTACGGTCTCGACGCGATTCGTTTGTTCTTTACGATATTTGTTTGCAAATTTTTTTAAGAGTACAATTTTTGATTTATTTTTTTTCTTTAACCCTTTTTAGCCCTACTTCTCTTTTTTAATGTGTATTTTCTACTCGTTTGTAAATAAGCTTTTCTTCTGGCATACTGTAGGATTATGGTATTTTGTGGTATTCCCCCATTTCCCCCCCGACTTTTGGGTCCACAGTTATTTTATTATAATTTTTCAGCTATAAGTTGATTTTTCTGCCGAAACACGATGGATGGCTTTGGTTTGGAAGTGGGAGGAAAAAGCAAGTACTTTTACTTACGGCAGAGAAAAGAAAAAATTGACAAAGAGCAAAAAAATAAGAGGAAAGTGAATGATAATGTCGCCTACATTCCTCAATTTTATTGTGTGCAAAGCTGTGAACTTTTTTTCACAAAAAAATGAGGAAGCAGCACTGCCTTTCAGCTGCTGCTGCAGTTAGGCTTCACTTTTTTATTCGTTTTTTTTCTTTTGCTTTCTTTCATTATTTAGCGTTGGGCTCCATTGTCTTTGTTTTCTCCACACTGTTTGCAATGGGGCAGCACACAGCGCTGCTGCTGCTGCTGCCTTTTAAAAAGGAAAAGATGGAGAAGAAAGCACGCATTAACTAGACGCCTATGACTACCATTCCACACTATCATCATCATCACACACAGCCATTTGCTTTTATTGTGTCGTTGGACATTTTATGTTATTGCAATTTTTTGTGGTGTTAGCGCGGCCTTTTTTCTGCCTATATTACTATTATCAGAAAGAAAACTAGTGTTTCTGCGGCCAATAAACTTCTCATTTTTTTTTCGGTTTTCTCAGTAATTTTTCTTCTGTTGCTGCTGTAAATGTTAGAAAAGCAACATTATTGCTGCGAGTTTTTTTCCTTGTGTTGTGGGCCCTTCTACATTAAAATGTTTTGATTGAAGTGATGGCTATGTGTATATTATGGGAAAAGCGCTGTATTATTTTGTGCTGGTGCGCTGTTTGTTGCTTGTTTTTTTTTTATTTGACGGCCACTAGTTTGTTGTTGTCAGCCCCCGAGGATCACTATTACACGCCATCAGACCAACAACAACAAGAAAACATTTAGGTTTGCTGCAAATAGCAGCCGAAAGCCCACAGTCAGTCAAATTTAAAAACGGTAACATAGGAGAGCAATGCACTCTCCTTTTGCATATTGTTTCTCTTCTCTCTTTTCGCTTGTCTAAGAGTGCAAAGATTCCCTATTGTCGGCTGTTATAACCCGACAACAGTCAACACTGCAAACTGTTAACCACTTCTTTCTCTCTGACTCAACGTTAAGACTCAACTCGCACTGGAAAATTACGTCAACATCATGCTTTGTCTCGTTTTGTTTAAAACTTGCTCAAGTCGGCGTTTGGGTAATGCACGAAATAGGTTTTGGGCCATTTGTCCTTATAATGGAAAATCGTAATTTTTCGCAAAAAAATATTTTTGCTCACAGCTTTTATGCTTCATTGTTTTGAAACCTAGCGCATAAAACATTTTGATAGGGAAAATCAAAGAAATATGCTGGAAGCTTATTCCGGAAGAGCTCGGCCGGAAGGCCGTTGCGCAGAAAAATATTTATTTTGCCTCTATTTTTTGATTTGCTCAGTTTTTGCGTTTAAGGAAAAAGAGTAGCATGGACGTAATGGTTATTTTGTTGCATTCAATCCTTGTTGTTTACATGCAGAAAAAAACGTTGAAAAAAAGAATACTGCGACGCATTAGGAAAACAAGAGTCACATTGCTACTTTTTTTATTTTCCCAATTTAAAAAAAAAAAGGAAAAGGCACAAAAAATAAGTAAAAATTTTTTGTGGAGGACTTGTCAGGTTTTTTTTTGTCGTTTTTTCACTTTCCTTTTTGTTTCAATCGTATTTTGACTGAAAGGACTTTTTCCCTTTTGCGTGTGTTTTCTTCTTCTTTCTTATGACGTCTTTCGTTTAGCGTGCTAATAGGAAAATTCTTTCTTTTTTTCCAATCTTTTTTCCTTCTCGCGTCGTTCGTTGCCGCGAAAATTGTGCAATTTCTACCGCTTTTTTATTTGCATTTAAATTGTAATTTTTCGCTTCTTCAAAAATTGTTTTTTTTATTCCATGTAAATGATTTTTTTCGGTGATTTGACACCGGGGTTGCCGCTCCGGGATTTAACTTGATTGAGTTGTTCGAAATTTTTTTGGTCATATACAATTTTAACCCTGTATTCAGCTTTAGTCTTAATCGAGACTTTTTATGTTACTGATTGACACCTTTCTTTTGATCGCGATTCTTTTATATTTTTTGCGGGGTTATTACTTTCATATTTTTTCTAGAAATATTTGTAGCGTTTATTGTTCTATTTGTGTAGTTTCTAAACCAAACCGAAAAATAAATGCAAAAATAGTAGAATCAAAGTCTCATTTGAGCAAATGAAACTTTGAATATGCAACTTTTCATGCTTTACAAAGATATTGTGAATTGTCATATTTTTCTATGAGAAAGTAACACTTAATGTTTATGTTGATACATTGCATCGTAATTCGATTGTCAAAAAAAATTTTTCTTAGCATGAAATTGACATTCAAGAGAGGTTAAACTTTGGTATCCGATTATTGGCACATTTTTATAATTCGAACAACTTATTTCACTCCGTTAGCAGTTCTGAGTTATTTGAAATTGCTTTGTTTCTGAACGTGCTTTTTTAATTTTTTTTTGATTTGCCATATTTTCGATTATTTTCCAATTAAAATATAGCTTCTGGATGTACCTTTTTATAATTATATAAACTGCTTTACTTTAATTTAATATTTGCTTTGTGCTGTTATATTCCTAAAATATATGTTGAATTTTTTGTAGAATACGCCGGTGAGGTTTATTCCTAGTACATATTGTTGTAATTGGATGACAGCTAAAGATGAAATATTCAACACGCCAATAATGATGGAACAACAATTTATGTTTCAGCCAGTTCTCAAAGACGATCTCCCCCTAGCCCACAACGATCATTCGGATTTGGAAGGCGATGGCCAAATCAACGATGAGACGTTAGATGTGCATAAAGAACGAGTAAGTCTTGTTTTAGGATATTTTTATCATATTTGTTTTCAACTTTAAGGGCTTCATATTGAAATGTCGTCTATAAATATTTTTCTCCTATTGTATTTTTTTCATTGAATGTCTTTGTATTTTTGATTGACTTTAGAGAAGGCTTATAATATATAATACTAAATTTGATTTTGTTATAGACTTATATGAACACATCGTGTTTTGTACAGTGGTTACTTATTTTTGGAAGATTTGTCATGCCATATTTGATACATTAGCTAAACTAAATATGACTGTTTTGTTTGAAAATACTTTGAAGATAAGAAGATGAGTTTCTAATAGAGTGGTATGCAAACACAAAGTCACTAAACTATATGACTGTTTGACACAAATACGTAAATTTGTTTAATGAAAATTATCACAATTGAATATTTTTTTATAACTTTTGGACATAAAAGCGGTAACCATATAGAAAATTCATTTTAAAATTTATAAAAGAAATGTTTTTTTAAAGTCAGTAAATAAGTTTTGCTGAATTAACTTGTGAAAGTACAGGGTAATTAAATTGCAAATAAAAAAAATTTTGACGTTTGAAAGTGAATTTTCATTAGGATTGGAATGCTATATAATAAATAAGCCTAAAAATGATTCTTTTCTTTCTATTGAAATTCTGCCTTGTAAGAAGGAGCATTTTTATATTTACTTTTTCACGGTTTTTTTTAAGAATTTTTCAAATTTTTTGTTTTTGCAGGACGCAGCATGGCTTGCCGCTCAGCCGAAATTGAACGCCAAGTCGAAGAGCGGTTACATTCTCTTTTCGGCGGAGGTTCGGAAACGGATTATGAATGAGAATCCGGCGTCTGGTTTCGGTGAGGTAAGCCGTATTGTCGGAAATGAGTGGAAGAATTTGAGTGATGAAGTGAAGCATGAATACGAAATGCGCGCTCAATACATTGCGGACGAACGCGCCAAGACCCAACAGTTGACGCCGTTTTGCAAGGTTTTTTGATTTATTTAATTTTTCTACTTTTTCTACTTTTTGGATTTAATTTTTGCTGCCGTTCTTTTGAGACTACCAAAATTTACACAATACCTGCTTTTATTTTTTTGCGATATTGTATTGTATATTACATTAAGCGCATACATTAGCAATGCTTAAATAAGCTTTTGGCTCATTGGTTAGCGAGCATTTGTAGAATTTTTTCGTATAATTTATTTTTGAATTTGTTTTTTTTTGCACAACTGTCTAAATGCTTTGGCTGTGCTAAAAAATAGAACTTTTTTGCATTATTGATTTGGCTTAATCCTTATTATAATGGGTTATGCTTTGGATAATATCTCACAAATGTATCTTTTTTAAGTCGTTTTATAATTTAATTTCAAATACCCAAAATTTAGCCCGGCCAAATTTGTATTTACGCGTGTCGCTGGGACAAATGCGACTATCACTTCAATTGCCAGGACGGTCTTCACGAACATGTTCGTTTGAGTCACGCCGTCGATGTTGGTAAGCGTCTTTTTGTTATTCTGTCATATTTGTGTGATTGGCGTTTCGAGCGTTAACGGAAATTCGAAAAGTGGCTTTTTGCTACGGAAAATTTGTCTGTGTGTGTCGGTTAATATGACACCAATTTTATCTTGCAATACGGTTACTGTATATGAATTTTTTTGTGTTACGAGTTGAACGAAACTGAAAACCGAACTATTTTAAAGTTCTGTTACCTCGAATACAGATATTATACCGCAACGTGCTTAGATCTTCTTCAAGCTACAGCTTAACAAATCGAGCCTCGCGGGCTCATTAACAGTTGGACATATTATTTTTACGGAACATTTACGAAGATTTGCGTGGTTTGTCTAACCTTTGATACCTGTAACGTTGCCTATTTTAAAACTCATGAGGTTGCGAGCCTAAGCCTTTAAATTTTTTTATTTAAAGCCTAAAGCTCGAATGCTTCAGATCTTTTTTTGAATATTGTATTTAAAATTATTTTTTTAGCATTGTCGAGATTTTCGGACGGCTACAAAAACGATCCCTATCGTACGTTTTTTTTTGTCATTTTTCGTGACTTTATTTGAACCACCTTTTTTAGTAGACGAGTACGTTGAGACTGGTAAACATTGCAAACAACAGTTTGTGTGTCTGTGGAATTCCTGTTCCAAATATCGTAAAGACGGAAAGTAAGTTTTTGAATTTTTTTTTTGATTTGTAATGCTATGAATTTTTCTTAGTTGGTTTTTTTGTTAATATTTTTTGTCTATCATTGATTATTTAAATCTCAATTTTCAATTAACGAATGATTTATTGTAAATTACATGTTTCATTTTATACGCTTGATTGCAATAAATCATTAGGCGTTATGCGTAAATTAATTAAAGAGGGGACCTACGAATATAAAAGATATTACTTATTGGGCTTTTCAACTTTTACATTTGACTTTAATTTTTATTTGCCAAATTTTGTATTTCGCTTAATTTTGCAACATCTTTATCTAAAAATGGAACTTTCCAGAAAGTTCTTTACGAAAAGCAATCAAATCTTTCTTTTTAATTTCTTATTGGAATTGTGGTGGGCTTGAATATTTCTATTTTTAAACTTTTTTTTTATGTAATTTTTTTATTTGATTTTTCACATTTCTATACCATTTTTTGATTTGATTGTCTATTTTTGTGTTATTTTTCTCTATACTATACTTGTTTAGGCCGTTTCCCACACTTCCTCGACTTTTGCGCCATGTCAAAGAAAAGCACTTACATAATTCGGCGAGGGCCGTCAACCTCGACGCAATACCAAAGTAACGTTTTCTCTTCATTTTTCTACTTTACCTCGTAATTTATTTTAGAAGTTATTTCGAATACTATACAACGGAACAACTTAAGCAACAATTGGGTAACAACAATATTTTATCAACGTCAAAGAATGAGCCACCGGGTCGTTTCAAGTATCAACCGTTTGGTGTAAAAGGCGATAACTCCGTCCTGTTAACCGTAGCGACACCAGTACGCTCTCCGGCTAACTCTCCTACTCCGTCGCTGTCCTCTTCTGGTTTAATGGGTAATGGGACGCCGGGGGGTCATTACAATCCTCTGACTCCCGCCTACTCCAACTCCTCAACTGTGCAATATCACTACGGTAGTCCGTCGACTTCGACTGCAGCGTCCACCGGCCGTTTGGTCTACAGCAGTGGAGTGCCTTCAATGTCCGCGTCGACGCCTACCGCCGTCTATTTGAGCAACAGCGACTTGTCCTCCGGCCCGCTTAATGGCTATTCGACGCATAACGGTGTGCCAACTGCCAGCAGCGGAAGTGCCGGAACAACGCGCTACTTAATTCATCAATCTTCTTCATCTACTTCGGGTACGGCGCCTATACATGTACAGTATCATCCTCAGACACAAATTCAATCATCTTCCTCAGGTATAGGAGGCGGCAGTGGAAGGAGTTTAGCGGCTACTGTACAATATGTCGCTTCTGGCGGCTCATCAGCTGCTTCTTCGCAACATTCAAGCGCTGTTCCCGCACAAGTTGCCACCCACCAAGTGATTTATCAGCACTCTCCGGCCGTGGCAGGATCTCAGACGGCGCCTGTCCAACAGTATGTGCAGGCGACAATTAATGGCACTACGGTATATGTGCCAGCTGGTGCACAATACCAAACCTACGTTATTAATCCCAACGGCACGGTGTCGGCTGCTGCGCCACAGCATTCTGCTGTTCTCGGCACACTGCCTGGTCCATCGGCCGCTTCACAGCCTCATCAAATTGTTGTACACCAGCAGCCGACTGCCACCCCTACTGCAGCGACGAGCGGAACGCCCCACGTTTACGTGCAACAACCCCAGACGGCGCAGCAACACAGCGCGCCAGCTATCGCAGTTCAAATTTCTGCTGCGTCGTCTACTAATGGACTGCCTCCGGGCGCTTCCTATGTGACAACAGGTATTTCTTTGACCATTTTTTTCTGGGCTATGGTTTTTAGTATTGAGATTTTTAGGTGTCAACGGTACGACCTATCACATTTCGGCGTCGCAACATTCGACTATTACTGCAAACACCAACGCGGGCCAACAACAACAACCACACCAACAACACATCTCTCAACCTCAGCAACAACAACAACAACAACAGCATAGTGTGGCGGCCGGCTCGGCGCCTCTTCAAAACGGTGTTATTGTTGATGGACATTTGTCGAGCTACTCTGCTGTTACGTCCAGTGTCGTTAGTTCGTCGGCGCCGGCGACCTCTGCCGCTGCTTCGACTCCTGCTGCAGCCGCTGTTCAGCCTTTCATGGACGCGGGGCGGACGGTTGTACAAGCACCGGCGCCTTCCGAACGACCGCCCGAGCCGGTCTTTATGGAGCCGCCACAATGTTTGAAGGTCAAACGTGTAATGCACTCAGCAGCTTACGTCAAGTTTGTCTTTTTTTTGTTTGTTTTATTATTTTCAGTTTTTATTTGGATAAACTTACAGGTATATTGAATCGTTGTACAACACCAAGCATCAAAAGTCTGTCAGTAAGTGGGATCAAAGTTTGCAAGCCAATTATCGGAACACTGTGCCACAACAGAAGAAATTACCGTATGATTGGATCAAGGTAATGCTTTACGTACGATTATAGTAAATTGGTCACCGGTTTTGTTCAAGTTTGTAAAATAAAAAATTTCATTGAGTTTTTAAACTAAATTCTTATAAAAATGAACTTGTGTCATAACCTGATATATTTGAAATATTTATTGTTATCGGTTGTAAAAATACCATTGGTAATATAATTAATCAAATTATGTGTGTTGTTAAATGTGTTTTGGCTTGCCAGAAAAACTTTTCTGACTGTAATTTGAGTTATTGTTTTAACGATCGTACTTGTCGGGTTTAAGACTTTTAAGTCATCCTGTCTGAATATTTTCAATGATGTTTTTGATCAAATTGTTTTTCTGTTTAAGATAATTAAGTCTATTATTAGCATCGGTTTTATGTTGCTAGTAGGAGTACACAACATTTATTGTTGAATAGATATAAAATTTTGAATGATTTACTTACTTTAAGTGCCTGAACTTTGGGTAGTTTGCTTTATATTTGAATGCAGTCTTTTTGGATAAGATAGTTAGAACATTCGTTCTGTTTTTGGAGTCATCGCACCAAAAGGTTTTGCTAAAAGATACAGTAAAAAGCTAAGCTCCTGTATTTTTTTTTCCAGGAAAATTTTGATTCTGTTTTTGACTTAATTTGGGCTTATAAAGTTTGTGCTAAGCTGTTAAACATTTACGCTTTTAAAATTTGCATTTGCTAGTTTATTTGGCATTGCTACCCAAAAATCAGTCAATCTGCAATGAAAAACATTTCCTAATTGTTCCATTTTTCCTGCTTTTTATGATTATTTGCTATTTTTAGAAAGTTGCGCCGCCGCCCCACAACGGTTTTGTTGACCCCCCTCATTTTTCAACTCCCACAGCCGCCAAACGGATGCGCGACACTAAAGCGTCGAAGGAGTACTGCGCTTCCAAGGAAGACCAGGAGACGCTTAAGTCGCTTTGGCGCATGCGCGATCAATTAATCGAAAGCACAACGGGCATTCAGCGGCATTCCAGCACAGTGAACGGCGGCGGTTTGTCCGTTAATGGACTGGATCTGTGAATGTTTATTTTGTTTTTATTTTATTCTTTCTCTCTGTTGTCGCTGTTGTTTTTCGAAATTTTTTTTCTTTTGTAAAGTAATTTTAGGTTGTTGATTGAGTGCAGAAAGAAAAAAAATTACTTGTTTCGCTTTTCCTTTTTGTTTTTCTGTGCCTCTAAATATCGGTCGGCTTTACCCTTCAGTCTCTTCTTCCCTTCTTCTTTTGACGTTTGTTTTTTATTGCTTGTAAATATGTTAAGGTTACTTTATTTTGTTTTCTGCGCGACGTGTTTGTGCTTTTAGGCCAGTATAAGTGGAGAGCAATGGGGAAAATAATTTGGCCAATCGTCTATTTAGGATAAAGAAACTACGCTGTGGGTTTTTTTTGCAACAATTTGTAAAATTGACGAATTGGTGTAGCAGGACTAGTAATAGAATGTTACGCATTTCTTATACGTAAAAAAATGAAAAAAAAAATTTTCATTTTTTTGTGTGAATATTGGATTTAGTTAATGACGACGATTTTTTGCTAATTTTTTTAATTTGTTTAAAAAATTGATTATTAAATGCAACCAAGTTATGAAATCTTTTTCCCTTTATTGTTTGGTGTGGGTATTTTGATCTCTCTTAATTTTTG
Organism: Drosophila nigritarsus; assembly: GCA_035044305.1. Taxonomy (NCBI): domain Eukaryota; kingdom Metazoa; phylum Arthropoda; class Insecta; order Diptera; family Drosophilidae; genus Drosophila; species Drosophila nigritarsus. The sequence continues at coordinate 4,619 of JAWNMF010000508.1, read as the reverse complement.
GCTTCCTTTTCCTATTCTCTTCTCCATTCTGATGTTTGTAAGGCGTTTGGACGCTAATATTTTTGGAGCGCAAAATATTGTTGGGTAAAACGAGTAAGTAGAGCGTTGTATCCGGGTTATGATAGCGACTGAAAATTAGTTTGCGAGTGAAAGTTTATGGCTACGTTTCGGCTACGGTCAAAGGCACAAAGGACAAAGTTCTAATTTTTTTTTGTGATGGTGGTTTTGCGATTTTTTTGCGTAAAATGGTGGTGGTAATCACTTTTTTCTTTTATAAGATATTTTGAAGTTGGTATTTGGGAACTGTGGCTAAAAATCTTAGATAGTAAATATCACAAGGCCCAATTGATAACTTTTTTTTCCTGCGCCGGGCGACCGCGGTAGCGCGAAAACGAAGCTCTACGTCTACAATGTATTTTTATGCGGTTTATGAGACTTATTTAAATGTAATTCAGAAAATTTTTTGGGTAATTTTAATTTTTGTAAATTAAATAAATTAATGTTAATTAAACTTTTTTGATTGTTTCATTTTTTTGTTTGTTTTTTTTTTTTGGTTTGGTGCTGCGCAAGACCGTGGCTGGAATGTACTCGAAGTTTGAAATTGGACAATAATGTGCACAATGAGGAAATAACTCAATTATTTTACGGTTGTCGGCTTTTTTGACTTTTTTTTGATAACGGAAAAAAAATTTTGATAATGCGGAATTATTGTTTACAATACAAACTCAAATTAAGAAGCAAGTCTACGAGAGGGCGTTTTGTTAACCGGCAAATTTATTACTGCAATTTTCACACAAAATATTTTTTGCTTTTCAAATTTTTGACCTTACAGTGATTGTTATTCTCTTTTTTTTGTCTCGTAGTTTTTACAGTTTTAAAAGTACCGTATGAAAAATGAGATTTTTCCTTGTTTTTTTTTCTTTTGGTCGCTTGTTGATGTAATTTAATGATTGTTGGAAAATTTTTTATTCTATTTTTCCCTCCAAAATTTTTTTGGCATTTAATTGAAAAAATAATAAAAATTATTTTTATTTACATACATATTACATACAAGCTTTAATGCAAGGACGGCGACTTGAGCAATGTCAACTTTAATATTTGTATGACAGTAAAGTGAGTAATGTCATTCTTTGTTAGGTTCCCATAATTTTGTTTTACCGTTCAATTAATCAAACTTTTACTTTTAAGTAGTTTTCAAGCATAATTTGTTTCCGAATTCGTTATGAGGCAACCCAATAAATTTATTGGGTTGCCTCACTTTAAAATTGATCATTCAAAGCAACTATGAAATTATGTGTAGCTTTAGGCCTTTTTGATGAGTTGAAATGACCGATATATTATTTTTTTTAACTTTACCACTATCAAAAGCCTAAGCCTCTAATAGCTGAAAATTGAAAATAAAAAAAATAGAATATTGCATAATTTTTTTGGATACCGTCCCAGCGGCCGGCACAGAAATAACACACGCCAAATATTTGTTGGCCATACTTCTGCAACGAAAAAATCAAATCAGCCTTTTTGTTTATTTATTTCCATGCAGAACCATGCGACACAAATTTTACTCGGACATAAATTTATTCTGTGCAAGACCATATTGAGCAAATTTAAGCTGTTATTTTAAAACGATTATCACTTTGGCATGCGTCTTCCATGCGAGAAATTTTTGAGTCAAATAAATTATCACTTTTATTTCTTTCCATGCAGGACAATTTTTTTTGGCTTTACATTAGGCTTTATAAACTAAAAATTGCATTTTGAACTTTTAGCCTATATTCAAATTTTTTCAAAAATTTTTTGATTGTTACGTCATAGCTATATTACTAATTACACTCCCAATTACTTCTCCAACATCGTTGAAATTATTGGGAATGCAAAAAGACCAGCGTAAACAATTAATTTTTATAAATATTATGCAATTACTAGCTTAATTTAGCAGCCAAAAAATGTTTTATCCCATTTTTTTGCATAATAAAGCGTTGGCTTTGGGCTGATTGTCTTAGATGGAGCGGAAAAAAAGTTGTAAAAATTGATTTAAAACGCAAAAGAGAACTTGCTTTTCTAAACAAAAAAGCAAAACAACAAATTTTTTTTGCAAATATTTTGTTGGAAAATTTTGCATTTTAATGGGGTAAAAATAGAAAAAAATGAAGTGTGGGTTTAGGGTTTGATGAATAAAGTCTGCTTGTCCATTCTTCCAATCCAAACAAAACCATAAACCGATAAGTACAAAGTTTTACAAGTTTGTGTTAAAGTTAGCTCAGATGTACAGCTTAAAAATTGCAGCTTTGGGTTGACCGCAAATATTTTTTTTTGGGTGAATTGCTGATTTTTGGCCTGAAAGTTTCCTGAAAGCTTTATCTCTGCTTTGTTGCTTTAACATTTTCTTTTTATGATTTTTTGGTTTATGGTAATTTTATTTTGACCATGCCTTAATAATGTTAAAGTTTTGATATATCATAACTAGTTAGGTGCCAAGCTTTAGCTTACCACACGACGCGATTCGATTTTTAAACTTTTTGACGTTTGCTTGATTAGCCGTTTCTTTAATGTTTGCTGCAGTTTATGGGAATTTGAAATATGAAGAAGTTTTTGTAGTATGAAGTCAAAGACAAATGCGACAAAAGCAAAAAACGAATACACAATTGAAACGATTAGATATAATCTTAAAACCATCGACATAAAACCCGAACAGGCGGCCAGCCTTTGGGAAAGCAAAACCCAAAACCATTGAGCTGTAAACAAAGTTTTGAGGCATTTATTGTAGCAGAAAAACAAAGCATTGTTTAACCTATTTTATCATTCAATTTTTTGCGTCCAAATGTTTTTGCTTCGGCACGTAAACCCATTGAAAAGAAAGGAGTGAATTTTTTTATTTTGGAAAAGCGCAGACAAAATTTGTTAATTGCAACGAATTTGATTTGTTTAATTTTTACAAAAAAAAAAAAGAACAAAAATTGGAAAAAGGGCTTGTAGAAGGCTACACACAATCGGGATTTTTGCTCGTTTAAGCGGTCAAAAAATAAAATGTTACAAAAAGAGTTAGCCGAAAGCTTAAGCCTAAAGTTATATATAAGCCAAAGCTCAAACATATTTTTAAGCTTAGTCTTATGCCTATGCCTAAAACCCAGTGTAAGCTAAAGCCTATTCTTCAGCCCCGCAGTGTATGCCTTAATCTAAGCTTAAATCCAAGCGTAAGCCTAAACTTAAGTCTGTAAGTCTAAGCCTTTTATAGAAACTTAAGCCTTAGCATATGAGCTTAATCTCATGTCTTAGTCTAAGCATAAGTCTAGGCGCCTTAATGATAGCAATTTGCCGAAACCAATTTATTTCACCGCCAAAATTTTATTGTCATAGAAAATTTAGCTAAATTTGCCAAATTATTAATTACGCTTCTTCAATACTGTTCAATAAACAAATTTTTATTACATACACTACTTTTGGGCTTATCCATTGACTGGACTCGGAAAATCATTAACATTTAATGCTAAAATGTTTAGGCTGTCAAGTTCAAGTAGCCTTTGTTTTGCCTAAAAAGTAATCACAAAAGCTAATGTTTATGACTTAAAACTATGTATTCCCCGTGGCGTGTCTATAACTGGGAAACGTTACAATCTTATCAATCAATTTTCTTCATCCAACTGCGCAATCCAAATTCAATCAAAATAATTTGTTATGAAACCGTTTAACACATACGCATATTGATCGCTAGCAGCCAATGTTACCTTTGCTTCAACTAAATAAATGTTTTTGAACGATTTTATTGCACAATTAAAAAAAAATTAGCCTTTTACATCACCAAATCGATGCTATAAGAGAATGTGATGCATTCAGTTGGGAAGCAAAATGACGATAAAAGCTTTTTCTACGTTTTCTTTTTTTTTGGTGATAACATCGTTGTGGAGGAAAAACGGGGTTGCAGATTTGGAAAGATAGCTGAAACACTGAACGCAATTAATAGATTACGAAGCGTAAAGTGTAGTGGAGGGAAGAGTAAAAAAAATGACGATTAAATGAAGTCTTTGGAATGTTTGGAAAATGTTTTTTTTAATTAGTCTAATTATTATAATAAATTTTTTGGGCGTTTTGAAGGTTTGCAAAAGAATGTGACCTTTTATTTTGGTTATTGGTCATCAGCAAACAAAAAGTGGACGGACAGTTAGACAAAACACACAAACGCTTTTGTCTGATTATATATATTTTGATTTTGGCTCAACTGAAAGGTATGCGGACAAAAATTTGCCAAAATTTATTAATAAAACGTTCACACTCTTTTTGTTATTCTGTTTATTTGTCTGTCTGTAATTTTCATAAGGCCTTTCTATAAAAAACACTTTTTTCTACATTTAGTAGTGAACAAGTGCCTTTAAACTTTACGAGGGCATTTTGTATCCAAATTTTTCGGACGCGTGGTGTCTTGCATGTTTTAGTGCTCAGTCCAACTATGTTTGACGTTTCTTTGTTTAGATTTCTCATTTTCATGGCTTATGCATTTTATCACGTTCCTCAATTTTTGAGCTTATTTTTTCCATATTTTAGCACCCAAATTATTGTTGTGCTTTAGGTCTAAGTCTAAATCTACGGCTAAGTCTAATCCTACGTTGAAGTTTAAGTCTAAGTTT